>JAJJMC010022576.1:3326801-3383458 GCA_023531435.1 Papaver californicum
ATGTCATTTGGTATTGTCACATCACATTTTAATTGTTAGTTGAACGATAAAATTACCAATTACTTTGTCATAATTATATTCCAAATTCTGATATTTTTTTTTTAATTTTGCCGCTGATTTTTGCATTAAAATGCTCACCGTGTATTGTCAAAAAAGTACGATTGAACAAATTTTGTTACCTTTTTTTGACCATTTTGTTACCGTTTTTAATTGTTACCGTTTATCAACAGTTATAATTTGTATTTGATACCACTATAAATAAAATTTTATAGCTATCATCCTCATTTCATTATTCCCATATTTTAGTTTTCAATGTCTGGTTACGAAAATTTTACCCTTAATGCAAGCAATTTTACTCTAGAAGAAGATTTATCCATATGTCGAAACATAGTATTACATTATCCAGCAAGGGGTCAGGAACGTTGGATCAATGGTTCTATGAGCATGGGATGGTTGGAACGTACACATGGGAACTTTTGTAACGAAACCGGTAATCCCAACAACCGGAACAGAGCAGGCCTTTTTCTGTCGATATGTGGAAATTACAAAGGAATTACTAGAATTTTCTTCTTTAACTGCGAAGGTGAATGAAAGAAGAATTAGGAATGAAACTGATGATGAAGTTGTTGCCATTTGTCTGGAGGAATGGACCAGAAGGAAACATTCTGATTTCATGTACAAACCTCATTTCGACATCCTTAGGGTGATGGAAGAATACAATCCTTTTGTGTTGATTATTCTACCAGGAAGTGAAGAACGTCGTCCCCATCTTCCTACAAGCCAATGCTTAAGGTTTCATTATAAGTTTCCGTAAGTGTTTAAGTTTAATCTACTGATTTAAAATATTGTATTACTTTAATATATTCCCTTTTTAATGTATGCATTTTTAATTCAATGAAATGATATTTTAAAATATTAAGTATGTCTGACAATGTTCAAAGTTGGTTTTTCTGTGAAGTGGTGACCGTGTATTGTCAATTCCTTGCATTGCCTTGTCAACTTACAATAAATATCTCTGACAATGTTGAAAACTGATTTTTGCATTGAAAAATGTGGACGGTGTATTGTCAATTCCTTGTATTGGGTTGTCAACTTATAATAAATATCTATGACAATGTTTAAAACTGATTTTTGCATTGAAATGTGGACGGTGTATTTTGTCAATTCCTTTCATTGCCTTGTAAACTTACAATAAATATCTCTGACAATGCTGAAAACTGATTTTTGCATTGAAATGTGGACGGTGTATTGTCAATTCCTTTCATTGCCTTGTCAACTTACAATTAATATCTCTGACAATGTGCAAAGCTGATTTTTCAATGTGGACCAGGTCTGGTCATATCAATATTCAAGATTGAATTTTCCTCTTCTATTATAAATTACCGCACTGGCTTGCCCATCAAACAAACCAAGAATATCATTATCTCTTACTCAAAAATGGCAAACTCTCAAAATAACATAGACAACTATGGTTCCTCTTCTAGTTTTCCTCATTATGTTTCTTTTACTTCTTCTTCTTCTGCTTCATTAGACGATGATGATAACAGTAGTTATTACTTATCAGATGAAAGTTCACTTGCATTGAACTGTAATAACCTAGCAGTCAGTAATGGTTTAATGGTTTCAAATATGAACGCTCCACATACACGTACACAAATACCAAGACAACGTGATGTAGGTTCCAAAGGTCTATGGAGAGATTATTTTTGCAGAAACCCGACGTTTCCGCCAAATGTATTTCGTAGAAGATTCAGAATGCGTCGAGAATTATTCAACCGTATTTTGGGTGATGTTGTGGCGGTAAATGGTTATTTTGTTCAAAAAAGAGATGTTTGTGGTGTTCTAGGATTAACCCGCACCAAAAAATAACTGCAGCAATTCGAATGTTAGCTTACGGATGTACGGCGGATGCAATCAATGAGTATTTACGTATTGGGGAAACTACAGTTTTGGAAGCAACTCGTAGATTTTGCAGGGTGATAGTCCAATTGTACGAGGCCGAATATTTGTGGACACCAACTCGGAGTGATGTTGAACTCCTTCTTGATGAGAACCAAAAAAGGGGATTTCCAGGGATGCTTGGTAGTGTTGATTGTATGCATTGGAAATGGGACAAATGCCCTTCGGCTGAATCAGGGGCTTATACCGCGTACAAGGGTAGCGAAAGTATTATCCTGGAGGCAGTGGTGTCGTATGATCTTTGGTTTTGGCATGCATTTTTTGGTATGCCGGGTTCAAACAATGATATCTCTTCGCCACCTGGGGCTGTAGTATGTTCCAAGGGTTGGGCTGTTCGCCCATTAAAGCGGTACGTGAGCTGGGTTCAGAGAGAATAACCCAAATGAATTTTACTTTACTTTTTTTTTTCGCGCCGCTGGCGCACCTCTCCTAACTATTGGCCATTTATTCCGGAATAATCTTTTTAGGAGGAACAATTTTACATATTTCAATGTGATGAACCGTTCGTATATCTTCAAAAAGCTTATCAACGGTAAAACACCGGCAGTAAACTTTTCAGTCAATGGAAATCAATACAATTTGGGTATTATCTTGGGGATGGAATATACCCATAGACAGCAACTATTGTGACTACGATTAAACATCCAGATTCCCAAAAGGAACAGAAATTTTCAGCTATGCAGGAAGGTTGTCGAAAAGATGTAGAACGGGGGTTCGGGGTACTACAAAATCAATTTGCAATCGTCAAACAACCCGCAAGAATGTGGAATCCGGACGTGATAGTGGAGGATGCACGTATACCCGGTGATTGGCCGCATGAGTATGAGCAACGCAGCCACGATGCTCCAGTTGTTATCTCAAGGGACAACACTGCTCAACTTTCTAGAATGGTGAAGGACCAACGCAGACGTGCAATATTCGATAAACGAACTGGGGTTCGTTTGAGAAATGACTTGATCGAACACATATGGTCATCTGTTGGGGAAGAGTGAACTTTTATATGTGCTTTGGGGGTAAATCTGTTGTTAGTGTACCCGCGATTAAATCGAGAGTCATCTTATCTTTACTTATTAGTCGCGCTATATTTTAATTGTTCTTTCGAGTCCATCTAGTATTTGAAGTAATTTTAAAAAATAATTCTAAATTTAATTTTTAATTTAAATTAGGAGACGTTAAAAACATAAAAATTTATTGATTAAAAACTTAACTGAAAATTCTAAATAAATTTATCAAAATTCAAACTTAATATGACAATGGTAAATAATAATGGCCTTTATGATTGGTTTAATCTTTTCTTCAAAATTTCTACCTTCCTAGTTCGATGTACTGTCTTGATACATCATCCATTTGGGAGATATCCATCGTCATTATACGAAATTCCTCTTATGCTTCTTTCCTAGCTTGTATTGCTGCAAACTTTGCCTTTGAATAATCTAATTTTGCTGCAAACTCAGATTCTCTTTGTGCTATCTTCATTTCTCTTTGTTCCGTATATTTGGCGTTAAAGTTTTATTGCTCTCTATAAATATTTTGCATCATTTCTTGTTGTTCAGTAAATTTTTCCTTCCCCTTTGTCTTCTGTCGTTTCGCCTCTTTTTTCCCCATCGGACTGATTAATGTGTTAGGGATATCTCCAAGGTCTTCATAGGCACTGGGACCATCTAGGCTTAAGTCTGGTGTGTCCTGTACGTCCAGAGATTCGTTGTCGTAATCAGACTCTGCTTGTGATAAATCGAAAACAAATGTCGACCTTCTGGAATATTTAATATTATCTAACATAACTGTGTAGCAATCTTCATGCTTAAAACTTCGACCAGTTGCTTCATTGAAAAGCCTACGTACTTCTGCAATCTGGTGCTTCAATTCAATTTTTTAAAGGATATACAATCAAATAGATTAATGTAATAAGCATAATTAAATGAGTAGTTACCTTATTTTCGGGGCCCCATCCAGTATGATGTTCCCTTTCTACTTCAGCCTCCTTTGCAGACATAAGCGCCACATCTTTACTTATAATTTGAAATCGTTTCTGAAGGGAGGTCCAAGTACGTGCTGGCATAGAAGGTATAGCTTCTTTCATCCGACATAGTATACGTGACCATAATTGTTCTTCACATTGATCGGTACCAATGCTACAATCTTGAGAAATTGACAAATGAATTGTACACATCGTAACATCTTCAAAAGACGAAAAATTTGGACCTCGTGGTTTTGATGGCGCCATAATTTTAATCGATTTCCAAACTTATTAAATAAGAACGAACTTTAGAATTTTCAAATACACAATGAATGAGTTTAGTAAAATGCTATTGGTCTAGTATCCCATATATATAGGGTAAAAATATAGCCGCTATACTACCCAACGATAACATATCAATGGCAACATATTAACGGTCAATTGATTTATGGACTCAGCGACGCCTTGCACTCTCGCCCAACTCCAAGCGACGCCTTGCACTCTCGCCCAACTCCAAGCGACGCCTTAGCATCTCGCCCAACTCCAAGCGACGCCTTGCACTATCGCCCAACTCCAAGCGACGCCTTAGCATCTCGTCCAACTCCAAGCGACGCCTTGCACTCTCGCCCGTGTTCAGTAGTTTTGGGCGAAATGTCAGCTATTCGCTTATGTGTATGCGAGCTGCTGGGTTCTCGTCGCAGCAAGCGAAACATTAGTATCCCTCTTGAGTTGGCGAAATGTCAACTCTTCGCCCGTGTTTTTAAGCGAAATGTTGGTCCGTCGTTTGTTCACAAGCGAAACAGTAGAGTTTCGCTCAATTATAACTTTTACTCGTTGATCAACGATCACTTTTAATCCTGAACAGTGATTTTCGTCGACTAAATCCTATATCTAATCGCACGGCTGTGGGACGAATTCACCGATCATCGATCAAATTTAATCTTTGATCTGGGATTTAATCGATGAATGCAGTTGCTCTTAAAAAATTGTTTTTCTACGTATCGTCATATTAAATGTTAATTCATGATAAAGAGATGAAGACAGAGTAGATAAGTGTGGGTTTCTCTCTGGATCCCCTTTATTTGTTTTAGGGAATTTTATTGTCTGAGCTCATTCAAGAGCAAAAACACACACGCACACATCTGAGCTCAAACCGATTTGGAATTTCTGATGGCGGCGGTGAAGGTTTATGGACCACCCATGTCGACTGCAGTGTCGAGGGTCTTAGCTTGTTTGCTGGAGAAAGAAGTCGACTTTCAGCTCATCAATGTCGATATGGCCAAGGGTAAACACAAATCTCCAGAGTATCTCAAAATCCAGGTAACATTCACCTCAAAACTCTTAACTTCATTTTTTTAATAGGCCATTCTAGACCCATTTCTAACTCTCCTTGATCATTTTGACTGCCGTTTGGCCAAGTCCCAGCTTTTGAAGACGCGGACATCACCCTATTCGGTATGAGTTAACAACATTGAACATTACCCATGTTTTTTTAGCTAAATAGCTTGATTTGAGCATTTTTTTGTGGTCTGTACAGAATCAAGATCTATATGTAGATATGTTTGCGATAAGTATGCTACACAAGGGAACAAGGGTTTATACGGGATGAACTCCTTAGTGAAAGCTTCAATAGATCAGTGGATAGAAGCTGAAGGACAGAGTTTTAATCCACCTAGTTCAGCATTAGTGTTCCAACTTGCATTTGCACCTCGAATGAAGCTTAAAGAAGACCCTGCACTAATCAAACAAAGTGAAGAGAAGCTTAAGAAGGTACTTGACATTTATGAGAAAAGACTTGGGGAGAGTCAGTTTTTGGCTGGTGATGAGTTTACACTAGCTGACCTATCTCACCTCCCTAACACTCGGTACATTTTGAGCAAAACCGATCGCGGAGAATTGTTTACTTCGAGGAAGAATGTGGCAAGGTGGTGGAATGAGATATCTAGTAGGGAGTCCTGGAAGAAGGTGGTGGAAATGCAAAGTGCACCTCCAGCGCCCAAGTCATGAGCTCATAAATTCAGCTAAATTATCCCTGCCTTTGTTGTGTTTGACATTGACAATTTCATAAAATTGCATAATGTAACTTTGAGGTGTGATGGTAAGCAACTCTGTATGTATAAAGACGAGCCTCTATGTCTCGTTTACTTGGGTGCATAAGTAAAAGAGTTGTTGAGATGAATTTTAATTTCTTTGCTTCTGATCATTCAGATATCTGGTCAAGGTTGTACCGTTACAAAGTTTGTTTGTCTTGTAACTGGGTCATCTTTGTACCAGTGCAAATAAGATTGTTTGACATTATTGATCAATATGAAATGAAAGATTCATATATCATTGCTCTACACTAGAATTTATTAATGCTTGTATTGTCTAGCACACAAAATATACAAACAAATAGATGATATTGATGAAATAATATGCATATAGAAGAAGAAATCAAAGATGTTTCCAGTGTGGATCAAAGAAACGTTTGTTCAGGCCCTCAGGGGAGTTGATAAATTTAATCCTCGCATGTCTTCATGAGCAGCTGCCTAGATCGAACCCTCATTTGCAATCGGATGAGGGCACCCATGCAGTGCAGAGCCATTTGTTGCTGCTTTCTTGCACGCACTCCACGAACAAGAGCCTGCAGCTTCACTAAGCCCCTTAGTGCTCGAAATGCTCGTCTTGCCTGTGTAATTTGATTCCATATGAGAAATTATAGTAACTTCAAATTACAAGAAAACTAAACTAAACTAAAAAGAAAAGAAAAAACTCTAACTAAACTGAACGAATCCAAAAGAGGAAATACTATTAACATACCAGAAGACCTCTGAAGAAGGATTGGATCTTTATGGCTGCAGTACGTTCTTCTTCGCATAATTGCTTTTGCTTTTTGAGACGTTCTTCTTCTTCCCGTAGTTGCTTTTGCTTTTCGATACGTTCTTCTTCTTCGCGTAGTTGCTTTTGCTTTTCGATATGTTCTTCTTCTTCTTCGCGTAGTTGCTTTTGCTTTTCGATACGTTTTTCTTCTTCTTCCCTTAATTGCTTTTGCTTTTCGATACGTTTTTCTTCTTCTTCGCGTAAGTGCTTTTGTTTTTCAATACGTTCTTCTTCTTCCCGCAATTGTTTTTGCTTTTCTTCCGGCAGTGCAGATGCTTCAGCATCATCAACAACCTCCACTATCTCACTACTACCGACATCTACCTCTTTGACATCCACAGCTTGTTCACAGCTCTTTTCAAGTTCCTTTTGGACATGATCTTCTAATTCATCTTCTCTGAGGCTTCTACTGTTATTAATGTGAACAACAATGATCGTATTCTGATGCCGGGACTTCCTAAACTTCCTTCCTACAGCACCCACCCAATTCCATCGCTTTTGAGCTCGTACACCCATCTTTCTTTCTCAATGGTATTCTGAGATTCATGTTCTGTTATCTTTTAAATGGGTGTACAATGTACATAATGGTGATCAAAGGAGGAGGATGTTTCTGGTTTTAACGCGTAAAATTACTAGTTGTTGGATCCATTATCTAAAAAGGAAGAAAGAAAAAAAGTATTTATTTCTGTTATGCCATCAGAACCAGAACGTGGTGAGATGTAAAATATGCCTATTTTTTCAAGCCGGCCTATGTTTTGTGTGAGAGTTTGAACCTTTCCACCACTCTCTATAGTCTATCAGAAACAAGTAAAATAACAACATGCTAACAGAGACAATCACAATAGTATGATGTCTTGCCAAAATAATTACACAAATCCAATCACAAAATTCATCAAATTTTAAATTGCGAAGGTTTAAAGATTATACTAAATCACCTTATTCGAGAGCTCTAGTGGCTACGCTTGCTTCAGTTTCATTTGATACCACAGGACATAACCAGTCTCTTACTGCTTTTCCTTTCCCTACAAAACTTCCAACGTCATTCTTCCTTCCAATTCTCATTGGACTTTTCAATCTAACCATCATTTCTGAAACCAAAGCTTTAATCGGAGATTTCCCTATAACATTACTATGTTTACCTAACCCGCAAACAACCCTAATCTCTACCGGAATCACTACTGTATCTCCTCCTTGAAACCTTGACTTTAACTCGTCCATCCATTCTAACATGATTACATAAGCAGTCCCCATGTGCATTCCATGCAAATCCAATTTCCCTTCTAAAGAATCCCATTTCAAATTCTCAAGCAGTACTGATGAACCATCTATTAGTTCTTGAACCAACACCCCTTCCACTTTCTTCACATTGTCAATCAATTCTTCGATTGACAGAGGTAAAAATTCGGATTCTTTCAACATTGCCATGATTGTAGGACATGAATTCAGTACAGAATTATAAGTTCGAACTGAAAACGGGACGTTCGAGCTCTTCATTTTCTTTATCCATAGAACCATTTCAGATAATTCCCTATTTGCTCCATATGAAGAAAGAACAATGTTTGAGCCGATAGTATCTAAAGTATAACCAGAATTCTCCATTTGGTCAAGAACTCTTCTCATTTCATTTAACGATCCTAACCTCCCATATGCAAGAACAACCGACCTGAACTCGAAATCAGAAGGCTTAAACCCTTCTAATCTCATCTTCTCCATCATATCCTCTGCATCATTAGGTAAATCCAATGTACACAGACCATTAATCATCGATTCATAAGCTTGACGACTCAGAGAAGAAGACCTAGAGAGAAGTCTCTTTAAGCGATTATAGGAATCAAAAACCCCCTTTTTAGAACCGTATTTCGAGTAAGAAATAATCAAATTACAGTAAAATGCCGCAAGTTCTCGCTCTTGAGAGGCTAATTTCTGAACTGAATCAGAAATGAGTTTTTCAGATACATCAAATTGTCCTTGATTCTCAAGTGAAGCAATGACAGTAGAGACTAATTTAGGGTTCCATTCAAACCAAGAAGCTTCAGTAATCCACTCGTACATCTACAATATGAAAAATTCAAGAGGATTAGATAATGATTTAGTAAACAAGTGAAAATGTGAAGGAGTGGAAGGGTTTCGTTTACTGGTAAGGCAAGAGAAGAGTAGTGTCGGATATCAGAAGAGAGGAGATGAGAGAGTGTGTTGAGAGCAACAGCTTTTGACGATGAGGCCACGAATTTGCGAATGAGGCGATGGGAAATGGTGGAATCTCCACCGGCAGAGTCGATGGAGGAGAGGAGACGGTGGCCTTTCTTGCTGACTGATGAACATATACGGGCGGAGGAGGACTGGTGTTGGTTTAAGTTTCTCCATTTCAGGGATACTGATAACTGAAGAAGCATTTTCTTGTGTGGTTATCCGATAAAAATTGAGAGAATTTGTTTTTGTCAGTCTCTATTTTAAGGGTATTACGAAGCCGATAGAGGTCTCCAATGGATCTCCCATCCATAGGTGCTGATTTGATATTTTCTACCACCTTAGAATTTAAGAGGGTGCATGTGGATTCCATAATAAAAAAAATCCTAGAAATCTTGGGAGATATTTAGAAGAACAAATTTGGGAGACCTTTAGTGTTTCCGTAAACCTATACCCCTCTGGGATACGACTGCAACTTCCAATGGGGTAGTCAGAATGTTCAGCAGGATCATAGTAAATCTTAACCACCATAGATAAAGGTGTGATGTGATCCATGTTTGCAAGTGCTTTGTGAGAGCTGGTGCAACATTGTGAGAAGAAGAGAAAAAAATACAATTCTTGACAAGGAGGATGCAATAGATACTTTAGATCAACTACTTGGAAACTGAACCACTTAAGATACCAATGAGAACAACATGAACCTTCTAGAAAAATTCTTACAATTCCAAAGTCATTTTACCGTCCCAAACATTGGTTGGTCAGGAGGCCTATACCTTAGGTGGAAAGATAAAAATTGGTCGGCCAGGAAGCCTATACCTTATGTGGAAAGATGGACTAAATGTACAAATCATTACTCATTCGCGAAGTTATATCCATGCTCTTATCTCATCACATCTCTACAAAGACTTTAGAAACTCAAATTATAGTTTTTCTTGCACACCATCTTTCCTGATTCTTTGTCAAAAACTTGAAGTTCATTTTTTTGCCAATCGCTTACTCAGTAGGAAGTCCATTCCTAGTCCATTCTGAGTATCCACCGGCTACATCGATTACACCGCTGAAACCCTGCAGAAAATTGGCAACAACCATCTCAGTTTTTTCAATGTTTATAATTGAGATGTTATAAGAAAAACTAATAGCTAAAAATTATCATCTTTGGAGACAATGTTGAAGGTTTGATGGATTTTTGGTGCTTGATTCTATAACTTTTTGACATATCAAGCTCAAAGGTCTAAGGTAGTGGTGGTTAGTCTAAGCTCTAAGGTACATGTAGGAGGCAGTATATTTATCAATAAGCAATTATGAGCTTTCACCACCACTGTACATTCATTGTCAGCTAATAAAGTCTAGCAATCAACATTCGACTAACTCAAAACATTATATATGATTCAGATTATATGCCCAAATGCTATGCAATTATCATCTTCCAAAAGTTTAACACTTAGATGAACACGAAAGATTTAAGCTAGAAGAATAAGTTAAAACAATAGAATAACAGGCATCAATTACGTCATTTTTAACCGATAGCACAAATAAATAGTTGAACGAATGCAAAATAGTGTCCTGAAGCACTAGAAAACTTACAGCATTTGAAAGATCAGCAGCAGCCTTGAGGGATCTAATTCCTTTCTGACATCCCTGTATAAAAAGAAGATTAAATGTCCCGAATAGAAGCATATGTAAAGTTGCAAATTAATAAGTAAGATCTAAAGTATACCACTACAATCTCGGCATCCTCTCTGAAATGTTTTGATACTTCTTCCAAGAAATTAGGATTCTTCGTCATCCCTAGACCAAACAAAACAATTTTATTCGGTATGGATCTATGGAAATTCTGTTCTCTTGATTGGAAAATTATGGATATGTAAGACAGTGGAGATGGCAAACAACTTCACGGCAGAAATAGACTGGTTTATTTTAATATAAAGACTTGCAATGGAGTAGAAAAATTCTCCCCCAAACAAATGCATGTATTAGTGAACTCCCTAAGCAATGACCTTACGGGCTTTCCTGTCGGGGGATTTGACGGCAAAGCCCCTTTGACATCTATTGATCTGCAAAGAATTTTCAACGTAGCGCTAAAATGTTAATCTCAATTTGTGAAACATACCGTCTCCCATTCTGAACAAATATGGAACATTTACAGCCCCTGGAGGATGTCCTGCAGCAAATTCTTCAGAAGTTCGAAAGTCAACAAAAAGGTCGCAAATTCAACCATAAATTTTCCATACTATGTTAGCAAAGAAGATCAAAAATTATGAATGCGACTCAGAACGACTCCTGCACAGACTTTTCAGAGAATTCTATCAACAAATGTTTATCAATTTTTATAAGATACGTTTAAAATTACCTCACGTCCAAGTACCGGTGTCCCGCTTGAACAAGTTCATGAGCTACACTAACATGAACAGACTTAGGGACCTTAGTACTTTCTGATTCACTTGCAGCGCTTGACATTGACATAATCCTACACCATTATCATATAAATTCGATGAAATAAAAACCATATCCAATATCTAGTGATAAACCTAAATTATCATCATTTCAGAAACAGAAAATGATTTTACCTAAAATTCGATTGTAATTTTAATCCATGGTTTCTTGTTCCAACAAATGCTGGTTTTGGGTGCTGATGTCGAGCATCTTTAACAATGAATGATAAATGCCTGAACCTATAAAATGGAAAGTAAAATAAGATTAAAGGGATATCAAACTGAGATTTCTAAGTAGAGAAGTGTTTACTGTGCGTTAAGGGGTTTTACCTGGTGAGATTTTGAGGACGAACAAGGAGAAGAGGAAGTGCGGATGAGATTAAGGATCTAGTTGTCATTTTTGATTACCTTTTTTTTCACCTTATCTATTTATCTGTGTATGTATACACAAGGATCCTTCGTATATCTGCTCTTTAAAAACTGCAAGACTAGTGTTATCAGGCACTCGCGACTCAGGGCACAATGCGCATGCACCTAGAGTTATTTTAAAAACTGAAAGTAATTCTTATGTTCAGTTCGGAGAATTGGCCTGATTACAATGTAATCCGATTCTTGGTTTGACAATTCTGCCAACCAGACCGCGCTGTTAGTGATAATCTTCTCTTTTATCGATAATTGATCAGTTTAATACACTTGTGTAAAAACTAAAAATTCAACTAATCAAAATAGTTGGGCAATAATTTCTCTAATAAATGCAATGAGATAGTAGTACTCTGTCAAATACAAGAAAAATCATCTGTAAATCTGCAATACCAGAACTTTGCGCTGTATGGTATGCACAGCACATGCCATAGTGAGTAAAATAACCAAATACCAATAACCTAGACGTGCTTAGTACAATTTATATGCTAACAAATTCATTATTTTGAAATTTAAATTAGTATTAATAGTAACAATGATAATAATATTAACAAGTCAACTTACCCTATATTATTCGAAAAATCAGCTATAAATACAAATTCTTTCATTAACATGAATACACACAGCAAGTAGCATTCTATCTTAGTACATAGTTCAGAAGATATCAATCGATATGGGCGCCCTGAGAACACCTCTAGTATGCAAGTTCTTGCTGATCAGCCTCATCCTTGTTGTATTGTCATCAATCTCCATTGCCAATGCCTCGAAGGTCTACGTAGTTGGTGGCACTAAGCAATGGGGTTTTGTTGGTTCATATAATAAATGGTGTACTCGTAGATCATTCTTTGCAGGAGATACACTTGGTAACTAAAGATCTATTAACTCTCTATTTTGAATTTTTGAATCTTTTCAGTCAGCTGTAGTTAATGCTAATTTTCTTTTATGCACATGAAATTTAATGATACAGTTTTTAAGTATCCTTCTGGGGCACACAACAGCGTTCGCGTAAGTAAAATTGGATATAAAAGTTGCACGGCTACTGAAAGGGAATCAGCTAAGGCATTGTGGACAGGAAATGATAAATATACACTGAGAAAAGGAAATAATTACTTCATCTGTGGCATACCGGGACACTGCTCTGCAGGCATGAAGATCAATGTTTTTGCTAAGTAGAAACAATTGAGACGATGCTGAGTAACATATAAGTTAGCTCACTCTCAGTGGTTTACTGCGAAAACATAATCCTTCCTTTAGACTTATTAAAGGAGGATTTATGACCCGTCGTTTTTCTTTAATCGTTGGTGATTATGTTTTCTTGTTTAATGTCTTTGTTTGTATTTGTGAGCGGGCAATTGCCCATCCTTAAAGAGGAACTGTGTACCAGTATTGGAATCCGGATATGATCCTTCACTTTTGAGAGGAATAAATTTGATATCTAAATGATTGAAGAATGAATGAATGAATTTTCTCTATCATATAAGAATTCCATTTCTAGTTTAGATCGACTTAAGTACTCAAGCAATATTATTTTTGTAGTTGATCTCTTCCTCAGTTACATGAACACAACATCACATCTCCACAGAAATTAGAAACCCAAATTACAATTTATCATTTTTTGCACATCATGTGTTTCCTTGTTCTTTGTCAAAAACTTTTAAACCATGTGGTGTTCATGTGAACAGGTCTTCGCTTACTCAATAGGAAGTCCATTCTTAATCCATTCTAAATATCCACCAGCAACGTCAGTAACACTGCTGAAACCCTGCAGAAAATGGCAACCAATGTCTCAGTTTTCTTCGATTATTATAACTAAGATGTTATAAGAACCAATATTAGCTACAAGTATCATATTTGAGGATAATTTTGAAGGTCTAATGAATTTTTCGGTCTAGCTCTCTAGCTCAAATCAATGACTCTTTTAACATATCAAACAATTTAGTCTCTAGTCTTAGTTCTGAGGTACACATAGCAGGCAGGCTCCCAAGCTAACATCTTTATCTATGAGTAGTTATCTATTTCATAACTATTGTGCATTCACTATCAGCTAAATTAGTGTACCTCGTCAGGGTAGTGGCTTTTATGGAAAACATTTCACCTGTATTTGCAGCTAATAGTGTTGTAATCGTAAAGCACTAGGAAACTTACAGCATTTGAAAGATCAGCAGCGGCCTTAAGAGATCTAATTCCTCTGAGACATCCCTGTACGTAGAAAAAGAAGATTTAAGAGTCCTACGTAGCAGCATGCATTTGTAGAATTGCAAAGTATTTAGCAAGATTTATAGTATGTCAACGTACCACTACAATCTCAGAATCCTCTTCGAAAAGTTTTGATACTTCTTCCACGAAATTAGGATTCTTTGTCGAATCTAAACAACACAAAACAAATTTAATTATGGATCAATGGACATTCTCTTGATTGGAGAATTATGGATATGTAGGGCACTGGAGATGTAACAAACAAGTTCATGTAAGAAACCCATAGAATGTAATAATGAACTCCCTAAGCAATGCTCGTATCCCATAAGTACAAAATGTGAAAATTGAATACACAAAAATGTTACTACTACTTCTAATCTCAGTTTGTGAAACATACCATCTCCATATTTGAGCAAGTATTGAACATTTACAGCCCCTGGAGGATGTCCTGCAGTAAATTCTTCGATAGTTCTTCGAAAATCAACAAAAATATAGCAAATTCAATCAATTTGTTAGCCAACAAAATCAAATACGAGTACTATGAATGCTATCTAAAATGATTCATTTGCGGATTCTTTCATAGAATTCTAACAACAAATATTACCTAACGTCCAAGTAACGGTGTCCCGCTTGAACAAGTCCATGCGCTACAGTAACATGAACAGACTTGGGAATCTTAATACTTTCTGATTCACTTGCAGCACTCGACATTGACATAATCCTACACCATTAACAAACAAACTCTATGAAATAAAAGCCTATTCCAATACCTAGAAGAAGAAAAAAAGGCCTAATAATTCAGGCATATACCTAAAATACGATAGTAGTCCATGGTTTGTTGTTCCAGCAAATGCTGGTTCTGGTTGCTGCTGAGGTTGAGTATTTCTAACAATGGATGTTAAATGCCTGAACAGAAAGTAAAATAAGATTAAAGAGATACAAAACTTAAAGTGAATATAGATGTTTAGTGTACGATTTAAGGGGTTTCACCTGGTGAGATTTTGGCGACGAAGAAGAGGAAGTGCGGATTTGATCAAGTATCTAATTGTCATTTTCGATTTCTTTTCACCTTTTTTTTGGTTTCGACTATGTATATACGAAAATGAACGGATTTTTTGGTTGAGAGGATTCTTCGTATTTATAGGAGAAGAATTCATACTTAGTAGGAGTGAATTTCGCTACTACTCTTCTAATTCTAAAAAGGAGTGAATTTCGCAGTACAAATAAGGTATAGATAGAATATCTGCATTTACTTGCGATAAATGGCTTCCTCGGCCATGACTCCAACTTTTTGTCTTCTTCCATAACTGTCCTTTAAATTGTCGGATTAATACCAGCAACGCGGTTGATGGTTTATAGAAATAACAATAAAGAATTTCCTTTTTTTTTTTTTTAGTTTTAAGGCCTTTTCAAAGATTGTTCAATGAAAGAATTGGCCATTTCATGAGGGAATTTAGTGATTTAATTTAAAGAAATAACAATTAAGAACTTCCTTTTTATGTTTTAAGGCCTTTTTTTCTTATGCAAATGTTTTAAGGCCTTTTCAAACGGATTGATTCAATGAAAGAATTGGCCATTTCATGAGGGAATTTAATGTTTTAAGTACACCGTGATGTTTCCGGGAACTATAGATTGACACCTTATACTACTAGTCCCAAGAGTAACCAAAGTAACATCGTTAACTTTTACAAATTGTTTTTTCTCTTAATAGAAAACAGATTTAGATTTATGAAAGGATTTACACATAGTTTTTATCTTGCTGGTTTAAACTCTTTACCCAACTTGGATTACTAACCGACCAATCAAAGCTACAAATTTTGCAACAGAGTCTGTAATGTAGTTTGCATCTCTATTAACATAAAAACAAAACTAAAATTTTAAATCTCTCGACATTATACAAGCATCATGAATTAGATTATTTGTTCTCCATCTGACTGCTAAAGGATTTCCTGTTAGTGTGTTTATTACATTGACACAATCTTCTTCTAAGTTTATTTTTCTTTTTCTAATTTCTTTAGCCCACATTACAGACTACAACAATGTCATTGCTTCCGCATGTTCTAGGGTTAATATTTTAGCTAGTTTTCCTCGTAATCCATTGTATTCTTCTACATTATTTCTACATATTAGTCTCATTCTATAATCACCTGTAGCCATTATATGAAAGGCATCAAAATTAATTTTATCTATCAAGTGTTCAGAACTTCTTCGTTTAGAAATATTAATCTCTCTAACATTTTCAATAATTGCCATTTGGTTTCAATTACAAATTAACACGATCCAATAAATAGTATCTTAGGTGATACTTTGGGAGGGTAAGGATTTCAACAAACAAAGATATATGTACCAATCAGTTTTTTGACGATCTTGAAGAGATAAGATCTATTTTTAGACCAGCGGACATTTTCATGTAGGGTGTATTAAAGGAAAATACGTGTGTTTTGACCTAACAGATGGTTTTCATTTGATAGGGATTAGATGGTAGCATGTTTACCGGAAAAACGTCCATATGGGTGGCAAGATGTTAGCGATGCATGTGATGATAACCAACATGCCTTTGATAAATTGGGTTTTAGTTCCGGACGTCGTTGAACTCTTCAAAAGTGTTCATGGCTGACAACATTATGATTGTCAGATTAATTAGTGGTTGTTGCTTTCAAAAGAATGGTGTTTGTACTTTGTAGTTCATAAAAAAAAATGGCGCCGCAACTTGTTCCTCATTAACACATCGTAATTTTTTTGATGTTTATAAATAAATATTTCCTTCATTTCACCAAAAGTGTTACTATCATTTTTGCTGAAACGGAGATAGTAATAGATTTTGTTTCTGGAAGGACCCTTAACTCTAAGGAGACATTGTTATTAACGAGACGAGATTATTAAATATTGTAATCGATTTTTTATTTTTATTTTAGGGTTTTCAAGGATGTGTATCTTTCTTTTTTAAATGCTTAATTCTTTCCTTTCGCTGGAGGAATATGACATCTTCATTTATTATGTACATCATGGTACGAATAGTTGAAGGAATTGCGTACATCTTATAAGTGGGCAATAAATTGCGTCGACGACCCTTTTTGAATTGAAAATATTGTTAATACTGTTTTTCAGAAATAATATCTAGTAACCCGACAATTAAAATGTTGCCATGCATGAATTTATGAACACTTCTAAAGAGTTAGGGCTGTCTTAGAAACTTATTGAAACGAAAACTGGCTCAGCCGGTTCCGTTACGATAATTCTTATCGGATATCGATATCCGATAACTTTCGACGGAATCTTAAAAATCCTAGTCGATTCCGTTACGATAAGGTTATCAGATATCAGATATTTTTCGATAAATTCCGTCATATGACAAAAATTTACTAACATGTTTTCATTTAAATTTCAGTTCAAACATAACAAATTTTCAGTTCAAACACAAAGAAAACACACACAAAAGTTCCAAATTTGTAGATTACATGTTCTTGCAAAAGAAAACACAAAAGAAATGTAAAAAATAGGATCTTTTGACTAAAATTTGTATTGGTTGCATCCTGCATTCCTCCTTAGTCCTTACTCCTTAAACATTCAAACTTCAAAGTATATGTGTATCTGCATTTGGTGAAACTGAAATATGTTAGTTGGCAGTGCAAGAAGTTATGAAAAGAAAGGAAAGGAAATGAAATGAAAGTTACAACCTGCCAGCATTGTCATTAAGATCTAGCAACCAATCACCTAAGCAAACCAATGCTTGAACAACTTCTGGAGCTAATGAACTTTTCTGTGTTGTAAGAACTCTACCACCAACACTAAACATGGACTCTGATGTTATACTTGTCACCGGAACAGCCAACACATCTTTTGCAATCTTTGCATGAGTTGGGTACTTAGGAGCATGATTTTTCCACCAAGCCAATATATCAAACAAAGATTCCTCTTTGGTGTGCCTTTAGTAAGCAGTGGTTCTTCTAAGTATTTCTCCAACTCTGACTTCTGAACCTCAATCTCACAGTTTTCCATCATAAACTCATATACTCATGGTCACTTCTAGTTGTTCTAAAATTCTCGATTCCAGCTGAACCTATTCCACTAGATGTATTCCCAAAATAATTTGGAGCTGTAGAGGAAGATTCACATTCATATGAATAGAAAAGTGCATTGAGTGCTAACTGAAATTTGTTATATTGAGTTACATAGCTATCCACACCATATCACTTCTTATGAACAAACTCTACCCATCTAGCCTTATACCTATGAGCTAAAACCATCCCAATGTTCATCAACAGGTTATATTTTTCCCAATAACTATCAAACTTATCCCTCATCTTCAATCCCATATCTCTCTGATATACATATGAGGACTAGACTCCCATTGCCTAATGATCTTATTAATCTCATAGACCCCATTGTAATACATATTTGTTGTTGGATACTTAATCCCTTCAAATTTACTTGAAATAACATCAAACACTTCCAAACACTCACAAATATGTATTCATTGTTGCCACTCCTCTGTACTTGGTAGTATAGTGAAATCAGAATCCAAATCAGCTAACTTGACAAATCCTTGTCTCAAATCAATTGCTTCTTTAAGCATCTTAAATGTGGAGTTCCATATGGTGTCCACATCTAAACTTACAGATCTTGCAGGAAGCTTAAGTTGTAGCAAAGCATTTGCAAACCTTTCTTTTCTAGCCTGTGAAGACTTGACATATTTCAAACGCTCTCTAATATTTTCTATAAATGCAACAACTACTTTCATCCCACATAATACAACTAAATGCAATATATGATTGATACACCTCATTTAAAACAAATCTCCCAACAAGAACTAGACAATCCTTGCTACCAGCCAAGTCTTCGGAATTCTCATCATAACATCATTGGCTTTAGCATTGTCAGCAGCTAAAGAAAAAATCTTACTATCTATACTCCAATCTAGAGCTACTGCTTTCACAAAATCTACAAGAACTTCTCCAGTATGTGGTGATGGCACTAAACTATATACTAGTGTTTTCTTAACCAGTTTCCAATCATCATCTATGAAATGACTTGTTACACAACAATAACCATTTTTTGTATGTTTACAAGTCCACATATCAGTTATTAAACTATATTTAGAAGTGATTGAATCAAATTTTTCTTGTAATTGAACTTTGAACTCAACATACAGTTTCATAATGTCATCCTTAGTTGTATTCCTACTGTATAACATAGAAGAAGGGTTCAGAGGCTTCACAAACTCTCTAAAATATCCATGCTCAACCGTATTCAGTGGAAAATCATGCTTAGCAATCATCTTAACAACAAGTAACCTAGTAGCATCAGGATCATATTTTCAATTAGCTAACTTAGTTTATGTGTTACCTGTTTCGATAGCAGTTATCTTTCTTTGCCTAGGCTGATTTTATGGCTTCTTTTTGCAGGTATTTAGTGTGATCTCAAGCGGCTAGTTCCTTGTGCACTTGTTGCTTCAATTCTCTTGATACAATGTTTGCATTCACCTATAGTTTCAACCACCTTCTTCCCATATGCTCCAATCTTTGTAGTAACAATTATTTCAGATTCATTCCATATATATGACCTTGTTGTATGTATTTTCTTCTTAGCTTCAGATAGAAGTGTATCTTCCTCTTCTTCCCCTTCTTCTCTGGGACGACTCACATATGTTGAGTTAATTTCTGAACCTTGTACACCTGCTTCTTGTTCTTATAATTATAAGTGTGAGGCGACTGAACTTGATGGAGTATTTGTAACTGGGGTACCAACATGATTGGATGCTCTTTGACTTTATGACATGATTAATTTCACAAATCAATTATGAAAATCCTAATTTCAGAAATCCTAAATTGAAAATTGAGTTTCAAAATCAAAATTGAACCCATAATTGGATTATGAAAGAAACCCTAGTTTTCTAATCAGTAATCACCCATTGGTTTTGTATTTCAAATGATAAAGATAGAAATACAAAACCAATGGGTTGCCTGCCATGCAGCGCTTAGTTTAATATCCTCAACCTGACTTTCTGGTTAGCGCCCGTAAACTAACAATCTGAAAATCTGGGGATCCACACAGATAACAATCCTATGTTCTAATAACAGCTTCACAAAAACGTCAGCGTAAGATATAAATATTAAAACTGTTATTTGGTGGAAGTTTCCCCCATACTTAGTCTTTTCTACACTTGGAATTGTATAAAGAACATAGAACAAAGAAGCTTCTTTGGGTTCCTCTCGGCGAACCTGCACAGCGCTAGAATCAAACACATCTAGTGGTAGATAGTTATAAGCAAAATGATTCTTAAGAATTTTAGTAGCACATACATCCAACCCTAAGTGAGGTAGCTTCTTAAAAATCGGGTTAACAACTCTTTGAGGAACTATTTCAATCGGGAGAGGAGGATCAAAAAATATAAAATTATGCAAAGGATTAGACAAACCTTTCACGATCTCTTGTATTACAGGATCCTCACCATTCTTAAAGAAATCCAAAGAATTATTCACCTCATGTATATTGTGGTCCTCTACCAAACTCTTTAAAAACCATTCTTTGTCAGTTTCTGTTTCAACCGAAATCTCAGCATCATTGTAATCCTTGATAATCTCAATTAGGTCTTCCACGAAATCAATCAATTTGGTTTCATTCTCGAATAAAGGTCATATTTATTATCGTCATCGGAACAAAAATTAGGTTCATATGTAAGAGCATCCTTTAATTTGTACTCCTTAGAGATATAATAATCCCTACAATCCTCATCATCAGAATCAGAATCAGAATCCTCTCCTAAAAAGTCTAGTTCGTTGGTGCACCTCCTAATATCTTCATTTGAGTATGTTACACCATTTATCACAATAGATATGTCATACACAATATCCTCCTTTTGAATAGATGAATGATCATTATTATGATCCAAAGTTGGAATAATTTTATCATTGTTGTATGAACTATCAGAAGGTTCATCATCTTCAGCATCGATCGTACACTCACTACTAAGAAAAAACAGAATTATTTTGGCTTTGAGTCCAAATTTCTTCCTTCGGCATCTCCTCTTTAAGTTGACCTATGTAATTCTGCAGGACTTCCATGGTCCCTCGAAGTTCTTGGAGTGTATCTACAGTATTTTGATTCTACTGCCCAAACTGTTCAAACAACTGAGTAATGTTATCTTCTAATTTATGATATATTACCCCTTCACTTACTAAAATATCTCTAACAGAAATCTCCTCCCTTTGAATGGGTGAATGATCATGAATACGGTCGGAAATCAGGTCGAGAATACTATAGTTAGGTTCGATTGATGAAACTCTCCCTAAAATTGAATCCATACGTGCCACATAACATCGGAATCCATCTGCCAAACTAGAAGAAACATGATTAGTAGCATAAGTATCCTCCCATCCCTGTAATCGTTCACGTACATACCCTTCATAAAGTTGTTGATATGTATGAGACTAATCGTAAGGTTCCGTAGCATATTGATCGTAACCAAAGAATTGGTTTGATTATACCCTTGATATGGTTGGTAGTTCTCACAAGATTGAGATTGAAGTTTGTAAAACCTATAATATGATTGATCTTGTGCACCGTACATGTTATTTCCTAAGGAAACATGACGACTCACAAGAATAAGAAAAATCTAGGTAAAACCTAAAAAATAAATAAACACAAAAGTGATACTTACAACCTATTTCATAATTTACCTCCCGAACGAGAGTTGAACACCTTCAACGAGTTGTTAACACCACGAAAACCTAAAAATCTGAAAAATACCAAAGAAAAACGTGAACGTATCTAAACTACGAAATAAGCTAAAACCAATAATAAATCAATTAACCACTACTCCCCGGCAGCGGCGCCAAAATTTGATACGTTTCGTAAGTGCAACAAATTATTCAATATATTTCTCACTAATTAACTAGTAATATAGCGATAGTAAGGATCGTTCCCACATAGAGTTATGTAATTGATAGGTTATTTAGATTAGAAAAAATAGAATAAATACTAAAAAGGGGGGTTGGTTGTAAGTTGACTAAAAAGATAATAAACAGAAATAAGAAAGATGATTAGGGAGTCCTTCGCCGTTACCAAACGTTGACTGAACCAGTATACTTATCTATCTTTCGTCACAATCATTCATCACCAACCGTAGAATAGCAGCTAGATCAGTGTTATCCCCAAAACTCCTTTTATCACTGGATACAAGAGTTCTCGACTACCAGATTTTATTCGTCCGAACCACCAAGTAGTAGACCACTCAAGGTGTACCCCAATCGAATGCTTTAGGATTTGTGAATTTAGGTTGATCCCATTAGATAAACTCTTAGATCAAGGTCCACTTGCTGGTGTTATCTTCACTCGCAATTGCTCCACAGAATCCCTCTGCAAGGTCACACGATTTCTACTTATATACGGGTCGATGGACGATTACTTATCTCATAACTCAATAATAGCATTAGAATGATCAATAGATTAATCCAATTGTATACTTGAACTATCAAGAAACCAATCGTAAATCCTAGATATAGTGAAACAAACGATAAGGATTAAAAATCCAAATAAACTTGTATTACTAATAAAGCTTCATGCTTAGAGTATTGAATTCATCCTTAATCAACAAAAGAATTAGATACTCATAATACAAAGAATAATGGTTTCCCACTAAAGGGGTAAACCCTAGGTTTAAGATGTGAGTTGTAGTATGAGAGGTCGAGTATATGAGATTACTTCCTAGATGTGGAATATATTGTTTGAGTCTTAGATGTCTTCTTGTAAAGCCTTCAATGCTTGGTCATCACCTCTCTTCTAAGGTTAGAAACCCATTGGGACCAAGTTTCCTTGATTGTGAGTCAAAATGCGTCAAAAGGGACTCAATAACTTTGGCTCAGTCGGCATAGATGATTTCCAATGAACAATGCCGATTCTAGGGGTCCAAATAACTCAACTTTATGCTCCAAAACTTTCTACAGTCAGCATAGTCGAATTCCCATTAACTGTGCCAACTCTAGGGGTCAAAAATACACATTTTCTGCCCGAAATACTAGTTCAGTCGGCATAGTTATTAACTGTGCCGACTGAAATGTTATAGACGATTTTTCTTCGTCTTGACTGTTTTGTCCATAACTTTTTCGTCCGAACTCGGAATGAACTCATTCTTTTTGCGTTCACTTAGTATTCTCGTTCTCTTCAAGATGATACTAAGAACTCATGTATTTAAATGAGTATAATTTAGTCTTTATCCCTTCTCCATTGGTAGACTTCAATTTCGTGTTCCTTTTAAGCACGTTGTAGTTCCTTTTTGGATGATTCACCTAATATGACACATAAGATAGAAAACAAGAGTAATAAAAAGTAATGTAAAAGAATTATAGGTAAAAAATGTATGGATTTGACACTAGAAACATGTGAATTATGCACTTATCATCATCACATCATGCATGTTTTGCCACCTTACCTATTGTCGCCCCTAGGGATGTTTTTCTGACTGTGAACACGCTACCACATAAGTCGCCACCAAATAATAAATACTTGTCAGATCACCACATGCGTGTTTTCCCCTAATCCACATGCATATTAGAATGTTCGCCTTAAGAATAGATCTCCTCTTTTGCAGATCGTCAAAAAACTAACTGGTAAATGCCTATGTTTTTGTCAGAATTCCTAGCCTTCTCATAATATTGCTTAAGTTATTATTACTTATGAGGTCAACCTCCTACTTATTTTCCCAATAAGATCATAGATGATCATATGGTTACCATTTAAGCTCTAATGATGCTCCTCATCTAAAATATGAGTACTTATAAGGATAATCAATTTGATAATAGAAAACACCATCAAGAATTTTCGTAATTGATGATTATATGATTTTCATATTTTGATGAGACAATCTTCCCGTTATTAGGGGGGAAAGCTACCGTTTGAAAAACGGTGTGAATTGTCCTGATATACATCAGAGTTATCTCATATTGATGTATGCACCAATCAATGTGAAATAGAGGTGTAAAATATTTTACATACAAAACATTGCAAATCAAATGCCTGATGCATTTACAGATACAACAAAAGTAACAAAAGTAACAAAAGTAGATATGTCAGCTAGAAATGTTCCATCACGCATTGATGTTCCTGCGGGACAAATCGTGGATGTAGTAGCAAATGAGTCATCTATGGCACGCCGTAAGTGTAGACGAATTAGCAAAGAGGAAAAACCAATCTTAATCATTAACTAATGGTGCTCTTAAGGAAACCATTAAAGAAGGATCCAAACTCTCGGAAAATAGATCTCCCGACGAAGAGAATGTCTCCACAGAGGCAACGGAACCTCAAAATGAAAAAGCCTCTATAAATTATGCATGCAATTGAGAAGTTTGGGATCGAAGTACCATGCTTGTTGACTACGTGTTTTTATTTACAATAGCTAATGACATTTCATTGGATGATGATGATATTGAACCACACTCTACAGAGGAATGTCGTCAAAGTAATGATTGGTTGGAATGGAAAAATACAATCCAAGCATAATATACATCCTCTCGCTAAGCATGATGTTTTTGGTACTAAAGTCCGAACACCAGATAATGTAAGCCCGGTTGGCTGTAAATGGGTATTTGTGCGCAAGTGAAATGAGAAAAATAAAGTCGTTTTCGATAAAGCGAGACTAGTGGCACAAGGAAAAAACCGGGGATTGATTACGAGGAAATATATTCTTTTTGTAATGGATGCAATTACCTTTATGTATTTGATTATTCTCGTAGTCCATGAAGGACTCGGCTTGCATCTAACGGATGTGGTTACTGCGTAATTGTATAGAAAACTGGATACATATATATATATGAAAATCCCTGAAGGTTTTTATCTATCAGAAGATAAACCATGTCATATACTAAATCGAGCCTTGTATCATTTGAAACAATCTGGTGAATGTGGTACAATCGTCTAAGTGAGTACTTGTTAAGTCAAGGATATGTGAATAATCATGTATGCCCATGCATTTTTATTAAAAAGGCCAACACTAGATTTGCAACTATTGTTGTATATGTATATGACATCAATCTTAAATAAAAATACTCTCCAGAAAACAAAAATGCTTAAAGAAAAAGTTTGAGATGAAAAATCTTGGTAAAAACAAAAAAAAATCTTGGTCTACAACTAGAGCATTATGAAATCGGGATTCTTGTCCATCAATCGGCGTACATAGAAAAACTTCTCAAGTGCTTTAATATGGAAAAATCTATCCGTTTAGCACTCAGATGGTTGTAAAATCTTTTGATCCTAAAAGATATCCATTTCGCCCTAAAGAGAAAAACGAAGCACTCCTTGGTCAAGAAGTGCAATATTTGAGTGCCATCGGTGGGTTATTGTATTTAGCTCAGTGTCTAGATATAAAATTTCTTTCGCATTAAATTTGTCATTCAGGTACATTTCAGAACCAACAAAAATACATTGGACTAGAGTAAAGAACATTTTCTGTTACTGCACGGAACTACATACGTGGGACTGATCTACGGAATTAATATAAAACATTGTTTTAGGTATACAAAATATTGAAGGGGGATATCGACGATTAATTCCACGGAACATTTTCATTTTATACATCTTTATACAAGGAATTAATCGTCGAAGAAATTTTAAGAATCTTCAATAAAATGACAATGAAACGTAGAACTTATGATAGGAAAGAAGAGATAAGAAAAAAAAAAGAGGCGGTGGTGCAAATAACAATAAAGGGAGATACTTTTTTTTTTTATTTTGATTCTTCTAATTTTATCCTTACATTAAAACCACTAATTTATCACGTTTATAAAAATGGAAAATTGTCATGTTTTGGAAAATTTAATTTTGTAGTTAATTTTTTATTTTTCTAGGAAAGTGGTCAAGTCAGTTCTTATAATTAATCAGTTAAGTTTTATTATCTATCATAACAAACAAAGTCTAACTTCATATAAACTATCAAATAGTTTCATTTTTATTTTTGCACCAAGAAGAATTTTTTTTTTGAAGCATCGTAAAGAAGTCTTGATTTTGTGTTTTCTACGATCCTGTAAGAATCATTTTCAATTAATTTTCTTAAAATTTTTCTTTTGTATTTCTGTGTAGTTCCTCTAGTCTTATTAAAACAAAAATATACATCTTAATTTTATTACTTCTAACCAAACTTTTTATATTTTATTTACTAGTATAATCACTGCAAGTATAGTTGTGATTGAAGATTTGTATTCAAATGTTCAAAAGAAACCCCACATCCGAAATCAACATCGCGGGATAATATTTTCACAAAGGTTAGTCAGTGTTTCTAATAAAGTATTCCCTTCGTTCTGGTTACAAATATGATTTAGAAAGAAATAACAACAATCTAGTTATTGATGTATGCAAAAGAACAACAAAAACAGGTTGTCTTTGGAATAGTATGCAAAGTATAAGGTCGACAACTTATTTTTCTGTAAAAGAATTGGTTAATGAACATTCTTGTGGTGGTGGATTTTTTGATATTAATAACCCTAATATCTCAAATAAACTAGCTATGAATCTTCTCATGGAAGAAGTTAAAACTAATCTATCAATTAAACCAAGGGTTTTGGCTGACTGGTTCAAGAGAAATTTTGGGGTTAATCTTTCGTATTATTATTCTTACGGTGCAAATGGATCATCTTTACAACAGATTTTCGAAGATGAAGATAAGTCATATGCATAATTGGTGTGGTACATTGACGCATTAAAACGGTCAAATCCTAGTAGTCATGCGTTTTGGAAACAAATCTTGAAACAAACAAGTTTGAAAGGATTTTCGTTTCATTTTCTGTTAGTATTACCCTTTTTTAATTTTGCAGACCATTACTTGTCATGGATAATACCATCTTAAAATCAAAATACATGGGTTGTTTGCTAGCTGCCATGGGAAAGATGGTGATTAAGGTAATTATCAGTTTTATATACTTCTTTGAGATATTCAATTACAGCAATTAAGGTTTTTTTTGAACAAGTGAACGCTCGTATATGCATTGGCACCATCAAAAACAGTTTAGCATCGATGTCGTCTTTCGGCACTGTAATTTAGATAACAAATTTTGTGAATCTTAGAATAATGGTCGTGCAGCTGAATAATTATATTAATAGATAACTCATTTTTCTCGTACATCCTTTAGAATTATATGCCCTATCTGTCTTTTGTGTTATCAGTGTAGTGATTCATAAGCCATAGCTATGAATAAGTTCAAAATAAGTTATTCATTTACATAGGTTTTTGGAATTGTGTCTTCTACTCGCTGGTGCACATTATATATGCACCACTGCAAAAAGGTTTTATTGATCAGTAATTGTATTCTACTAAAGCAAATGCAAATTTCCAATGGAAGATTAAATAATATTATGTACCATATTACAAAACGTTTTTTTGATCACGTAGATATATGTGCATTCAGTACTCTTAGATATTTTAAATGTCATTTTAGGATTTTTCCCATTTGCATTTGCCGTAGTTAGCGTCGAAAATGATAAAAATTGGTTGTGATTCTTACAAAACTTGAAGATGATATTAAGTCCAGAAAGGAGCATAACGTTTTTGACAGATATGCATAGTAGATTAGTCTTGGAATCCTCAAAGTTTTTCCCAATTCTTGCCACAGTTATTGCTTTTGGCACTTGAAGAACAGCTTAAGAACACATTTTCCAGGATATAGTAAAAAACATGGGTTTTTTCTATGGTTATTTACTCGATGTGCATATGCTACAACTCCTATCGAATTTATCGAGATATATACTCTTTTGATTAGCCATTGTGGTGATCGAGCGAAAGACTTTTTCGAGACGATTCCACTTGAAAGATGGTCAAATCTATTCTTCTTGGGCAAAGATATGGAGAAATGATGTCTTCGGTGGCAGAAAGGATAACCGATGAGCGTTTTATGCTGATCACACGCATGTTGGACCAGATTCGGTTAAAAATAGTGAAGATGTTCTCAGATCGCCGATAAGAATCTAAGATGTGAGGCTCTTTGTGTCCAAAGATTGAAAAGATATTAGAAAATAAATTTGCATTTGCATGCATTTAGCATCTCACCGAACCTTTAAAACTTGTTTATGAGGTACATTTAAAACCTAATCATAGAGTTGTTTAAGGTCTCTGACGTGCTCATGTAACCAATGGCAAGTTGATGCGATCCCTTGTGTACAGTATGTGCTATGTATAGGGAAGATGATCAAAT
Organism: Papaver californicum; assembly: GCA_023531435.1. NCBI lineage: Eukaryota > Viridiplantae > Streptophyta > Magnoliopsida > Ranunculales > Papaveraceae > Papaver > Papaver californicum. The sequence goes on from JAJJMC010022576.1 coordinate 3,354,989, forward strand.
TTCTCCCTTCGTGGATCCATATTTTTATCCATAGTATTATCGAAGAGTATAATCCAACCCTAGCTATACAATTTGTTCCGAACTTCGATATGCCAACAGAATTTGGAAAAAAAATATCGCATCCTCCTTCAATTACAAGTAGGCCTCCCTGAAGACCAAAAACGATAAGAATAGAAAGTGCAGGTACAGTTGTGAAGGAAAAATATATTTGCACAAGGTATGAAAAACCTTGCCATCATAAGAAAACATGTAGGGACCACTGAATTGATTGATGGATATGCAATATTTTCTTTATGTTTAGATTTACGTTTATGAACAACTTCATACTAGTAACTTTTTGCTTGGTAGTTTAGTTTTCGTTCTAAATGTTGTTTCTGGCGAGACATTTTTTTAGCTCTTTGTTTCATGTGAAATTTTATTATTATAGATGATGAGTTTTTGATAAGGGTCAGAATTGTAAAATCGTCCTTCTGTTTAGTTGTAGGAATATAGAAATATCCGCACATACTAGTGCACATACTTCTGACGTCACATCAAAACACAGAATATTATATTCCTCCTTATATTCCGCAGGCGAATCGAAGATATAGTTTCTACAAAAGGCTACATACATTCTTTATTGATCCTATAGTCTACTATCTATACATAATGAGTCTCAAGCTCCTAGATGGGTTTCCCAGAAGTATAGAGAAACTTGAATCTTCTTTAAACAACTACAAACATTCTAAACTGGCCTTGTAGCCTCCTCAATACTCACAACATTTATGCTATATCGGGTTAGTCTCAAGTCGCATAAAATTCCACGGCTGAATTCCTTGAACTTGCCTCGAATGTGCATAGATGTTCTAGCAATATCAATTAAACTCGGGAATAACTAATGCCTAAACCTTGAAATACATTATAGTTTAACGCTTCATTCGCAACGAATGCTCCTTAAATTGCTCTTCTGAGCACAAATATGCTACTTTAGCATATAAGTCATAAATTATGTGCCACTCCTCTTGGATGCGCCACAATCAAGAAACAATGTCATAAAGAAACGCATTGAGACTCTCAGCTAGGATAACCCTGGCCTTTTCTCATATTAGAACCAAGTTAGCACTAGTTATTTGGCTTAGCACCACATTGGCACCAGTTAGCCACAATAGCGCTTAAAGCGCTAACTTTTCTGACGCTAAAACCCAAGCACCTGAGAAGTGCTAATTAACCTAAAATAGTATTATCTAGCACATATTGGCCCAGTGAGGCATTAGCTAGCATATCATTACCTTAGCACTTCAATCTTAACACTAAAAGTGCTAACCCTAACTTTAGCGCCAAAGGCACCAATTCCTATCAGCCATGCTTCGCCCATCACAAAGTCTAGCACGTCTCTATCCAAGGATAATGTATCCCATGGTGGCTAGCGCATCCTAGCTAAATCCTGACGCGTCCATAATGGCCAATACGCCCCTTGCCTAGCTAGCACGTCCCTAGCTTCTTGGCATCCTAGCCCTAGATCCTATGCGTCTTATCTCCTCAATGTCGCTAGCTTCTTCAATGCGCCTCCAAGGATAAATACATCCCTAGCTGGCTCTTATGCATCACTACCAGCCCCAACGCGTCCCTTGCACTCCATCTCCAACGCATCCCTTGGCTCTCCAGCTCCAGCACGTCTCTTGGCCAAAGCTTCCTCGAGCAAGTGTCCTCGGGGAAGGGCGTCCCTGAGCCACAACGTCCTTGAGAAAGCGTTTCAGCTAACTAGCACCTTGGCACTAGCTTTCTTGACTTACCTAGCCTTCTTGACTTTGGGATAGGGCCCTCTTTGACTTTGGGATAGGGCCATCTTTGACTTTGGCACCAGACTTATCCTTGCTAGCTACTTCCCTCAGAAATAAGCCCTTCTTTCTAATATTGGTTTAATACCAAATCTTCTATGAATTTTAATATGTCTCCTTGATTAAGAAGCCCTCTACAACATTTGACCTCAAATTGCCTCTCACACTTACGATAAGTCGCTTCTGAGCTAATACTTAGCCATCAAATATGCTATGTTACTTTCAAGCAAGTACATGACCATTAGACTTCCCAGAATCGAAACTAATTAGTATGACTATGAATCCAGTGAGTCACACAACTTGTGTCACTGACTTAGCAAGTCATTTGGCTTGACTTGACTTAACCAAAACCATAGTGGCTTATAACTCCACTATTTCCACGAGATAGTGGAAATACAACATGAGGGGATTCTCATTGGGGTATTGGTATGGTGGTCTACGGCATCGTGGGTGGTGGTACCACCTCCACGAACAAGAAGGTAACAAGAAGTGGGAGGTTACAGAACAGTTGAGAGGATGAGTAGTAGTGGTCAGACAGGTTTTCCCTACTTTCCGGGCACCACCCCAATACGATCTTCACAATCATCATTTCTCCACCTCTCCCTAACTTCCACGACTTACGAGAAATTAATGTGTTTCCTCTGAACTATAAATAGAATATTCTCATTTATTCGAAACAAGGACAAACAAGATACTAAGTCTGAAGAAACAAAACCTACAAAATTAGTGATTCTTCTTAGAGAATCCCTTTTCTTCTTCATACATTATCACACTGATATTTTCTCAACCTTTTTTGCTTCCCTCTCCTAAGACCTACCCAAATCCTTTCCATTTTGTAATCGAAGTAGGACGTGAACCACCGTTTCTTGGTATAGACTCGTCCTGTTCGAGCTTGATCTCTCGAACCTACTTGAAAGTACCATTTTGCAGTATATTTGTTTTCACCCTAAAACAATTATGACGAAATTTAATATGCTAAGAAAAGTTTATTAGTGTCTTTTGCACCTACTTTATTGAAGTGCAGTTCCTAGTAGGGAGTCAGACGCCTACAAGTAACACCTATTGTAGAATTGTAAACAGTCAAACTGAAACAAGCTTTTGTATTTAGAAGATAAGTAGAGAGAGAAATAGAGAGATCCCACTAGGTACAAAAGCCATTATACGGTGAGTTGTGGTTATTCCACATGTTATATTTTTCATAGAAAGTTTTGTTACTGAAATAGATGTACTCTGATTGTTATCTATCGTGACGCAGAGTGTTTGTGTATGAGACAAACAAATTATTTTGTAAGCCTTTATTTACATAACAAATTTAATTGGTGCACTTTTGCTGCTGCTTACTGATCAATTGGATGAAAATATGAACCTAAACTTACTGTATATATTGGGGTATATATTAAGTGTTCATATTGGTCTAATACCAAATTGGGATAAGGCCCTATTTGACTTTGGCGTAAGTGCTAGCCTTGGTAGCTACTTCCTCAGAATTACGCCATTCTTTTCAATATTGGCCTAATACCATATCTTATATGAATTATAATAGGTCTCCTTGCTTAAGAAGCCCTCTACAAAATTTGGCGTCAAATGCCTCTCACACTTACGATAAGTCGCTTCTGAGCTAATACTTAGCCATCAAATATGCCATGTTAATTTCAAGCAATTACATGACCATTAAACTTCCCAGACTCGACACTAATCAGTCTGACTATCAATCCAGTGAGTCAAAAAACTTGTCTCACTGACTTAGCAAGTCATTTGGCTTGACTTGACTTAATCAAAACCATAATGGCTTATGACTCCACTATTTCCACGAGATATCAAATACAACATGGGAGGATTCTTATTGGGTATTGGTATAGTGGTCTATTGCATCGTGGGTGGTGGTACCACCTCCACGAATAAGAAGGTAGCAAGAAGTGGGCGGTTACACAGTAGTTGAGAGGATGAGGAGTACTGGTCAGACAGGTCTTCTCTACTTTCTGGGCACCACCCCACTACGATCTCCATAAACATCATTTCTTCACCTCTCCCTAACTTCCACAACTTACGAAAATCAGTGTGTCTCCTCTGAACTATAAATAGATGATCTCATTTATTCAAAACAAGGACATACAAGATACTCAGTATGAAGAAACAAAACCTATGGAATTAGCAATTCCTCTCAGAGAATCCATTTTCTTCTTTATACATTATCACACTGATATTTTCTCAACCTTCTTTGCTTCCCTCCCCTAAGATCTACACAAATATTTTCTATTTTGTAATCGAAGCGGGACGTGAACGACCATTTCTTGGTTTAGGCTCGTCCTGTTCGAGCTTGATCTCTCGAACCTACTTGAAAGTATCATTTTGCAGTATATTTGTTTTCACCCGAAAATAATTGGCGGCTGATAGGGTCGTAATTCATACATATTTACATTCTAACTTATATTTGTTAATACTTACAATTGTATTAATTTTACCATTTTATTATTTTATAGGTGGTTCGCATAAAATCAAATGCTATAAGCTAAACATGGTTAAAACAGGTGCTAATTAACGTTTGTGATGAAATGCAACCGAATGATGCTCATGGCAAAATAGAGAGTTAGGTTGATTGATTGGGTGAGTGTTGTAGAGGGAATGAGTTTGCTTTTGGTTTGAAAATCTGACAGGAAAGTTTGGTTGAATGAAAAGAAAGTAAGTTCTCTTTGATAACACGTGATAGAGAGAAGGTGGGGTCCGTGCATTAATGGAGTGAGAGGCTTGTTCTTGGAGTAGGGGAATATTGTTATTTCATGTGAGACAGATATATGAGAGACTGTTGAGAGGAGGAATAGACAGAGTACCTGACAGCATATGACGTGGTCATGTAATATGGAACATGAATTGAGAGAGATAGAGCAGGTTGGACGTGGTATAAAGGGATTGAAAGAAAATGAGACTCTTATTGTAATGGTCGGTGGTGTAGATAGATAGAAGTGTCACGTGGCTAGATATAAAAGGGTATTCTTGGTGGTGTTCGGTTTTGGGTATAAAAGAGAGAAGTATAAAAGTGAATAAAGGGAGGGTTGGTGGAAAAGAAGGTACGGTGGGAGGCAGTGAGAAGCTAGAAAGAGAAGAAGTCAGGCGAAGAGATACCTAGATAGGAAGTTGTTGAAGGTTGTCAGGGAAAGCTAGGGGGTCTGACGCAGAGCTAGAAAGAAAAAAAGAAAGAAAGGCTTTTCTTGAGGTTTCGTCTTAGAACAGAGGCTACAGAGAGGGGACGTCAGAAAGTAGAAGCCGGTGTCTGGTCCGAGATAATAAAGACGATATCTTTATGGAACACTGGTTTAATCCTCTCTACTTATCTCTGTAATTATTTTTATGGGTTTTGAGAAACCCAACCCCATATCTTGCTAATTAATTTGTAGCTAGGGTTTATCGTTGAAACCACTTAAAGTTTTAGATCAATTAAATCGAATTATTTGATACAGAATATTATGATTTGAATATATTAATTCCATGATTTTGTTTATTGGTTTAATTGAAAAATTAGTTGTTGCTTCACCGGTTTTGTACAATACAATAACCTATGCGCAGAATTAATAGGATAACAAATATGTTTGTCTACTTATTTGATATTTCATGTTTGGGTTAAATCCTTAGATGGGGTATGCTTAGATGAGTCAGATATTATATGTGAACCTATAATTAGCTTCGTATAATTTTCTCGCTAACGCAATTAGATGGTGTATGCATGAGACTTAGAGCTTTTGATGCGCCATGCTTAGGGCGTCCCAGTGACATTTGTGATTCTAATATATATAATAGGTGATGTCGATAGAACAAACAATAGAAAAATACTCAGGAGTTATGTTTCACTTCAGTAATTAAATAGAAATAGTGGTGGATACTGAAAACCCTGGTTACTGTTTCCCCCATTTGATTTATTTTATTAGTTTAGTTTGTTTTATTATTTTATTCATAAATCTAAAAATCCAAAAATATTATTCTTGATTAGTCTAATTGAGATATTGATTGCAGTATTCTCCCGCTCCTTGTGGATTCGACCCGTACTTGCCGTTGTATGCATTGTAAACACCGTGCGATTGTGGTTATTTATTTAGGGTATTCTAAAATCATATCAGCGACCATAGAAGGAAATCAACCTCTCAATTTCAAAAGCCAATTTTCAGTTATTCGAAATGGTGGATCTTAGGTCTGGAGCAGTTACAACTCCTATAGTTGGTTCAGGTAGTATTGGTGTTGGTGATTCTAAAAACACCTTTATTTCTACTGAACATCCCCGTACCAATTCTACTACTACGCCTCCTCTCGGTGACAAGACCGCTGAAGACACCGAGAATACTTAAACTCCAATCAACATAGCCGATTTGATGAAGACACAAGAAGTCCTTGCTAGAATTCAGGTGGATATGGCCACTACTGAGAAGGAATTACTTGCTTGCCTCAAGACCCTGACGGAACGACTCTCCCTGGAACAATGTCATTTCCTGACGGAGCAAACCAGGACCAACCTCACAACAACCACTGATAATGGCATGTCAAAGACTCGAAGGAACAATGAAGTTCATATCATTCCTGATCGCCCACCACATAGGTACCAACAACCCGATTTGTTACCCGTGAAGATCTGGAGAGACTCCTACGAAACCATGGCAAGGAGGACTCATCTTCGGTCCATCAACACCAACCTCCCTACCCGCTAGAAATTCAAAGCTATCCTTTGCCAGGAGGTTACTCATCTCCGACTTTCTTATTGTATGACGGTTGAAAACACCAGGAACGCCCAAATGACACTCAACATGGTCGATCTGATGCAAAGACAAAAGTTCATATCAGAATACAGAAAGACATGGATACCACTCAAGAGAGGTACTCACTTGCCTCAAGGCAAAGATGGACCAGTCCCACTTCATCAACGCTAACCTTTTACTCTCTCTCCATCCAAATGGATCATTTCACCAGGGGGATATATCTCTTATTGTTCTCCCTCTATAATGGGGGATAAAATGTTCAGATATGAAAGATTGTTCCAGATGAACGACGAATATCCTGGTGACTACATATGCATATTCAAGGTCCAAAAGTCGTAGAGGTACCTGTTGGAGTAGCCGTCAGGTCAGTAAGCACTACAACATCCAGTCATCCATGAGGTCTTGTCAGGACGAAGGGGTCAAGAGGGAGGCCTCATCTCATCAAGCGTCACGAAACAAACGCTCACCATCAGCCTCAGCACTAGCAAAAAGATAAGATGTGCTCCACGTCCCAGCCAAAACTCTACAACAACAACAACATCCAAAGCCAGCTATCACATTCCCAAAATTTCCTTTTCAATGGGAACCATTTCATTCTGGTCCTTTCACTCAGGTACCAGTCCATTTCATTCTGGTACGAGTCTTTTCACTCAGTTACCAGTCTATTTCATTATGGTCACTTCACTCAGGTACCAATCCATTTTATTCTGGTACGAGTCTCTTCACTCAGGTACCAGTTCATTTCATTCTGTTCCCTTCACTCAGGTACCAGTCCATTTCATTCTGGTACGAGTCTCTTCACTCAGTTAACAGTACATTTCATTTTGGTCCCTTCACTCAGGCACCAGTCCATTTCGTCATGGTCCCTTCACTCAGGTACCAGTCCATTTTATTCTGGTACGAGTCTCTTTACTCAGGTACCAGTCCATTCATTCTGGTCCCTTCACTCAGGTACCAGTCCATTTCGTTATGGTATAAGTCTCTTTATTTAGGTATCAATACATTTCATTCTGGTCCCTTCACTCAGGTACCAGTCCATTTCATTCTAGTACCAGTACCTTCACTCTAGTACCCGTTTCTTCACTCTGGTACCATTCCCTTCAGCAAGGCGCTACCTATTTCACGCTTCCTGTAGCTCCCAGATGACGATAAATCCATGTAATGCCAAGATCATAATTTTCAGCTTCACGTACAACTTCTCCCCACTTTGGGGACGACTCAAATTTCACCCTGAGGGAGACGGATCATTACAAATCAGCATAAACCGAAGAAATATTGAAACCACCCATCATGAGAGCACCCTGAGAGGGTCCTACATAAGGGGAATCAATGATAACCCGCATTAGGGTATTCACAAAGCACATTCCCTGTTATACTACCATTATGCACATCAATGCCAGTAGGAGAATCATCCTCAACAAGTACGTGAAAGGGAGCTCGCATATGGTTTTCAGTATGGGGAGGTACACTATCCACATAAAAATCAACGGTAAATCTTGTTTCTTCCCTAACAAGCTCAGCTCCCTGATTTTGGTCACTCCGCCCATAAAAGTAGAGAAGATCCAGGCATATTAGGTCAAAACATCTCAAACATGAAATTATTCAGCATGAACCAAAAAACCTATTATACATATTCACAAACATCACATAAATTCATTATAGAGTGATATTTGAGGTATTTCATGAGCCTAACCTATTACAAGATGTGTCGTAAAAATCGCGTCAGAAACCATTTTCACTACCTCTCAAAAACTCTGAAGATGACAATAATTGGTGATGAATCTTGGCATGGTTATTATATAAGAAGTTTCTTATTGGTGTCTACTATAATTTTTTAAAAGGGCGAATCAATTGGACAAGCGAGATAATAGTTACGGCAAAAAAGGCTAGCAGAGTCGAGTCTGAAAACTGTCTGTATTTTACTGGATACTTCCTGAGTTCTACTGTTCGGACGTGTTGTCTCTCCAAACAAGCTCAAAATATGGATTTATTCTCAGTAGGATGTAGGAATTTTTTTTCTAATAAGGATAGAGGGTTCAATCATCAAAATCGGAGATCGTATGAAGATTCTACAGCATTTTTCCCAACCACTATACTTCTGAAATTTTCTAGTGACGGGATCTATAAAATTCTTTGTAAATTTGAGCACGGCTATGCTCATATGAGAATTTTGAAGAGTTTACATGTTCTACCATGATAATAAAGAGTATAAACTTACTTGACATGGGTCCAAATCAACAGAGGAGTCCGGCGTTACTTCATTACCTACTTCTCCATCGATATCAGTAGATTCAGATTCTTCACAAAGTTCTTCAGTATGGGAAGTTTCACCCAGGTCTTCATCCTTCAACTTATCTTCATCCTATATATACACACGGTGTCTCCCAAAGCCTCATAATTATCAACATGGAATAATTATTTACAGTCCTCTTTTTACAGACTGGGGACTATCAAGAGAGATGGGAGTAGTGTCCACTCAAGGATGCATCACGTGTACCTGCTAAAATAAATAAACCAATGAGTCAAGTCATGTTTTAAGTCAAGGATATTAAAGAAGAGTGGATTTGCATCTTAATAGCCCGGACGACAATGATGGATTCAACCTCAATTCAGATGCTCTCCCCAGTCCCAGCACTTCAACGACAGCAAATGACGGCTCCAACTTTCGTGATTTCCCATGTCCTCTCAAATTCTTAGAATCATGGACTTGTGACGACACCAAAAATTATTTTCTGCCAGGTAGCGGATCCAAGTGAGTCACACTTGGGGACTGACCACTCCTTCACTTTTGAAAGTTTAACATAATAATATCCCCTAACTAGAAGGTCTGATCAGCAACGATACAAGCAACAAGACTTTTCTATATCAGTACTCACACGATTGGGGAGCCTCTTCTTCTTACCTGATTACATACAGAAAGGTAACCCCATCCTTGTTGCTTCTACTTACTTCAACCACATGATTCTACTATTGGACACGCTTCGGATTCGGAAGCCACATCATCTCCAGCTCAGAACTTCAAAGACACAATCACCTCAGATTCAGGCTTTTTCTCTCAACTTCTCGAATATTGGTTTACAAGTTGCCAGTCAGAAATACAGTAATATTCTTATCATGGAGAAAATCGCACACCTTTTTCTCTTGGTACCTTCCTCATGGTACCTGTCATGCTCCCTGGCACCAGCTCGGTCCGCTCCTCTATTCCTTGATGTTCCTGCCAGTACCTCTTCAATTTACAAATTCATAAATCCACAACAATCGGTGAAGAATGGGCCAAAACATCCTCATGAGAAGTGTTCTTCTATATCTCTACTACGACATATCCGAAGGTAACCTCAATCGGAGACTTGATCTAGGAGATACTGATCTTACACTAAAGTCTACAAGATCTGAAAATTCACATGGGATTATTAACCACAAATGTTTACGCATGGTTTGATGATCTAGCCAACTCCAAATCGATTGATTCTTTTTGCATATGATAGCTTGGTCTATTGGCTTCAAAAGTTGGGGTCAAACATAAAAATATGATATCACATGAAACTTCAAAAGCTTCGGAAGTGAATGGTGTGCAAACTAGGGTTTCCAAACGGGATTCTGAAGACTCATCTTTATAGAGACCTTGTCTGCCCATGTACTTTCATCTTCTCATACATACCATCATGTCAGGTCGCACTGCATATCCCAATAAGACATCACCAACCTTTCTACGACAAGAGAAGTGGAGTCCGTCGCCGACCTCACTTGCAGTTCTTATCTACCATCAGTTTCTTCTGCCGTTTTTCAACATTTCTAACTTTGCTGCTACTATCTACAACTCAAAGCGTCATCTCTGGGTGTCTTATCTCTTATCTACTACCGCTTTGCTGATGTTATCACTAGCACTTAATTTCTGCATACTCAAAATCTAAGCAAACACTGAAACCAACTACTTGTTTACAAGGAAGTTTAAATCTAAAGCTTAACTCTGCATCAAAGGCATTGCCTGGAGAAGACAAAGACAACAATATTTCTTACTGGACACATACATGAAGAATCAATCCAGCTGACTTGATCCTCTATTTGAGATGAGACAGACTTGTTTCAGAAAGAAAGAAAACACCGACCATATCCCCTATTTTTCTCCCGGTAAGTAAGCCTTCCTGGCAAGAACGAATGCGTCTACTAGTCCTAACCAGGGTTAATACTAAGGGGCACATATCTCAATCTTGGGTAAGACAAAGCCAACAAAGTTTTTTCCCTTACCAATAGGGCTCCTCATAGATGTACTCTCCATGACCTTGATGGTAGCTTCCCAACCAACGTGACTGGATCAGAAGTTCAACCCAGCTACGCTTCCCTTGGCTCAATAATTAGAAATTTCGGGCAAGAACGTAGGAATCTACCAATCACAGCCAATAATCACGCTAAGGGGCACTTATCCCAGTACCTGGAAGCCATAAGCTAAGTATATATTCTTCTACTCTTAAAATTTAAATTATGCATATCATTATAAGCATACTGTCACCATATAGTGCTTACTATACAACATTATTGTTCGTCAATAAGCAGGGGACTTAATTTAATGGTGAGTTTTTGACAAGGGTCAGAATTATAAAATCGTTTTTCTGCCTAGTTGCGGGAACATAGAAATATCCTCACATACTAGTACGCATACTTCTGACTTCACATCAAAATACAAAATATTATATTCCTCCTTATATTCCCACAGGTGAATCGAGGATATAGTTTCTACAAAAGGCTACAAACATTCTATATTGATAATAAAGTCTATTATCTATAGATAATGAGTCTAAAGCTCCTAGATGGGTTTCCCAGAAGTATAGAGCAACTTGAGCTTTAAACAACTACGAACATTCTAAACTTGCCTCGTAGCCTCCTCAATACTCACAACATTTATGCCATATCGGGTTAGTCTCAAGTCGCATAAAATTCCAAGACTGAATTCCTTGAACTTGCCTTAAATGTGCATCAATGTTTTAGTAATATCAATTAAATTCGGAAATATTTAATGCCTAAACACTGAAATACATTATAACTTAACGCTTTATTTGCAGCGAATGCTCCCCGAATTGCTCTCCTGAGCACAAATATGCTATTTTAGCATATAAGCCATAAATTATACGCCACTTCTCTCGGATGCGCCACAATCAAGAAACAATGCCATAAAAAAACGCATTGAACCTCTCAGCTAGGCTAACCCTAGCCTTTTATCATATTGGCGCCAAGTTAGCACTAGTTATTTGGCATAACACCGCATTAGCACCAATTAGCCACAATAATGCTTAAAGCGCTAACTTTTCTGGCGTTAAAACCCTAGCACCCGAGAAGTGCTAACTAACCTAAAACAGTCTTATATAGCACATATTGGCCCAATAAGGCCTTAGCTAGCATATCCTTGCCTTAGCACTTCGATCTTAACACTAAAAGTTATAACCCTAACCTTAGCGCCAAAGGCGCCAATTCCTCTCATCCATGCTTAGCGCGTCACAACGGATAACACGTCTCTAGCCAAGGCTAATGCGTCCCATGGTGGCTAGCGCATCCCTAGATAAATCCTGACGCGTCAATAATAGCCAATATACCCCTTGCCTAGATAGCACGTCCTTGCTCCTTGGGTCCTAGCCCTAGCTCCTATGCGTCTTAGCTCCTCAGCCTCGCTAGTTTCTCCAATGCGCCTCCAAGGCCAAATGCATCCCTAGCTGAATCATATGCATCGTTACTAGCTACAATGCGTCCCTTGCACTCCAGCTCCAACACGTCCTTTGGCTCTCCAGCTCTAGCACATCTCTTGGCCAAAACGTCCTCGGGGAAGAGCGTCCCTGAGCTACAACGTCCTCGAGCAAGCGTCCTCGAGGAAGGGCGTTCCTGAGCCACAACGTCCTTGAGCAAGCGTCTCAGCTAACTAGCATCTTGGCACTAGCTTTCTTGACTTACGTAGCCTCCTTGACTTTGGGATAGGGTCATCCTTGTCTTTGGGATAAGGCCCTCTTTGACTTTGGCGCAAGTGCTAGCCTTGGTAGCTACTTCCTCAGAATTACGCCATTCTTTTCAATATTGGTCTAATACCAAATCTTATATGAATTCTAATATGTATCCTTGCTTAAGAAGCCCTCTACAAAATTTGGCGTCAAATGCCTCTCACACTTACGATAAGTCGTTTCTAAGCTAATACTTAGGCATCAAATATGCCATGTTACTTTCAAGCAAGTACATGACCATTAAACTTCCCAGAATCGACACTAATTAGTATGACTATGAATCCAGTGAGTCGCACAACTTGTCTCACTGCCTTAGCAAGTCATTTGGCTTGACTTGACTTAACCAAAACCATAGTGGCTTATAACTCCAATATTTCCACGAGATAGTGGAAATACAACATGAGGGGATTCTCATTGGGGTATTAGTATGGTGGTCTACGGCATCGTGGGTGGTGGTACCACCTCCAGGAACAAGAAGGTAACAAGAAGTGGGAGGTTACAGAAAAGTTGAGAGGATGAGTAGTAGTGGTCAGACAGGTCTTCCCTACTTTCCGGGCACCACCCCAATCCGATCTTCATAATCATCATTTCTCCACCTCTCCCTAACTTCCACGACTTACGAGAAATAATGTGTTTCCTCTGAACTATAAATAGAATATTCTCATTTATTCGAAACAAGGACAAACAAGATACTAAGTCTGAAGAAACAAAACCTACAGAATTAGTGATTCTTCTTAGAGAATCCCTTTTCTTCTTCATACATTATCACACTGATATTTTCTCAACCTTTTTTGCTTCCCTCTCCTAAGACCTACCCAAATCCTTTCCATTTTGTAATCGAAGTAGGACGTGAACCATCGTTTCTTGGTATATACTCGTCCTGTTCGAGCTTGATCTCTCGAACCTACTTGAAAGTACCATTTTGCAGTATATTTATTTTCACCCTAAAACAATTATGACGAAATGGTTATTTAATATGCTAAGAAAAGTTTATTAGTGTCTTTTGCACCTACTTTATTGAAGTGCAGTTCCTAATAGGGAGTCAGACGCCTACAAGTAACACCTATTGTTGAATTGTAAACAGTCAAACTGAAACAAGCTTTTGTATTTAGAGGATAAGTAGAGAGAGAAATAGAGAGATCCCACTAGGTACAAAAGCCATTATACGGTGAGTTGTGGTTATTCCACATATTATATTTTTCATAGAAAGTTTTGTTACTGAAATAGATGCACTCTGATTGTTATCTATCGTGACGCAGAGTGTTTGTGTATGAGACAAACAAATTATTTTGTAAGCCTTTATTTACAGAACAATTTTAATTGGTGCACTTTTGCTGCTGCTTGCATGCTGATCAATTGGATGAATATATGAACCTAAACTTACTGTATATATTGGGGTATATATTAAGTGTTCATTTTCAAGGTTGGAGCATGCTCTTCAATTTAGACTGCAGTAAGTTTTAAGTTTATGTTTCTTTTAGTTCACTGTCAAGTTATTAAGTGTATTGCGTTTTTCAACAAAAATATTAGGTGAGTAGGAAAGGGTGTTATAATTAGTATTTTATATTTATGTTTGGTTTCACATTCATAATTACTTTTCTAGCCGTTCTTTTATGTTTTAAATATGTTCAGTTGTGTACATGCATTATTGTGTTCACTTCACTTCACTTTAGTTTTCAGTGTGGATTTTAGAGTCAGTTAAGAGTCACGATTTGTTGCTTCTATGATAATACCAAATTTAGAACTTTAAAATTGATATTCAATTATTATTGCTCAAGGTTATCCTAAAGATCTGTTTTCTAATGTTGGAATATCATAAGAAGTTGTTTATCATCTCAGTTCAAACTATTGGAGCCATACCGTATGTCAAACCCCATATGTCAATTTCTTTTTGCAATGTAATTTTTAGGTATCTGATAGATACAGTTATGTGTATGATTTGTTCCCAATTTGAATATTGTTATCTCTCAATCTTTGTACTAATATTGCTATTTATTATGTTTTTAGGTATTTTTGTGAATAAACAATTATGGAAAATGTGGCTCGAAAAGTGATATTTACACCCCAAAAAAGTGTTAAAGGCACCCTTGTTTTGGATAAGGGCACCCCAGAAGAATTCATAAAGGCGCTTAGACCTTGGATAAAGTCACCATCTCCGTTATAACTCAAATAGAACTTGGCGGGAATTTCTTATTCCTTATCTGTGAAGTTTTTAAGCAAGATTTAAAGGAGTATTTTTAGGTATTAAGGCAAGTATATATTCTTGCCTTACTCAGAGGAGTATCGTATTTGTTTGGGAAGTAAAAAAAACACGTCAACAGATCTCGTGATGGTAGTTGTGGCGTTAAAAATAGAAAGGAGATATTTCTCGGGAACGAGTATTCTATGTGGAAACAACTTCTTTGAAAAGGTAACAACATCACAGAAAATAATCGAGAATCCTACAGCTAGAGAAAGAAAATCAGAAGATGGAGAAACAAATCAGCGAGAAAGATTTTCTTGCCAAGTAATCTGCCAAGATTTGGAACATTGAATGAAAAAAAAAAAATCGAGATTTGAGAGTAAGGTGGAGGTGCTAGTATAAATAGAAGTTGTTCGAGCCAAAGAAAAGGGGGGATGGATCTGTCAGAAACAAAGAAATCAAAAATCAGAAGAAAAAAAATTGCTCGTGATAAAGAAGATGAAGAAACCGTGAAGAAAAGGTTGAAGGAACCGTTGCTAAATTTTTAAACTTAGCAACGTTTATCATCACTTTGCAACGTTTATCTTCAGACTCCATTGTAACTGTTAATCTGTAACGTCCAGAAAACGTTGCAGATTCCCTGTTACATAACGTTTAGCTTCTTTTCATCTTTCAAACACTTTTTGAGCTATGTACCAATCTTTTGAGGGTGTTTTGAGCAATATGAGCTAAACCTCATCACTGAGGCAAGGAGGAAACCATTTTTCCATGATTAATTGGTAACTTTTAATAATACTTTTATGACTTTTGCATTTATTTTTAATTGAAATTATGATTTTTCTTAATTGATTGTGATTTTATTTGATGGTTTATGCTGGAACCTAGATCTTTTGATGAGCCATGCTTGTGATTTACAATTGATATTTTAAAAACCTACCTTTGGAAAAAATTAGAGGCACTTATTTGAGCTAAAATTGTTTAGAATTGTTATTTTTGGAACCAATTTAAAGTGGTTAATGGTGAAATCCATAACCTCAGTATTTGTGAATATTAATTTCATCTTTTGTGTATATTTTCTAGTTTAAAATCAGTTTTTAAATCTAAATTCAATCTTCATAAGTTCGAGAGTTGAAACCCATTCTTACCAACATATACAATCACACCAGTATCAAGTGCACCTCACTGTTACCTTCAGTTGCTATGCAGACATTAGAATAAATATCTTGACTTATCATACATACATCTGTTGTACCAAGTCTATCATTTACAGGTTTATGATTTTTATTAACGGCCAACTTCTGAACCAACTCCATCAGAAGCTGCAGCTAATGAAATAAATTCTGCCAGAGAATCGAGGTGTTCATTTACTGGGGAATTTTATGAATGGTTAATGCCAAGCGCGATCGATATTGTTCAAATTTTTGCATTTACCGTAGGTCTTGAGAGCAGACTCCTGGTGGTAAGATTTCTTCAAAATAATTTTATAATTTTTAGTGATAAATTCACTGGAGTACAAATTATAATTTTCAAAAGAAGATTCATTAATTCTCAATGGAAAATTTCAACTTTCAAACCAAACTAGCACTACCTTAACAGATCAAAGTTTGCTTGACGCTGGTACTCTTACAACATAATCAGATTTAACTTGCTAATTTCTGACATAAATATTTTTGCAAAGTATCCAAATATGAACTTGCAGTAATTATATTTAACTTCATAACATATTATAATTTTTAAAATAAGATTTAATAATTCTTAATGGCAAATTATAAATTTCAAACCAAACTAGCACTACATCAACAAATCAAAGTTTGCTTGGCAAGTGAAACCAATACTCATACATCATAATCAAATCGAACTTGCCATTTTCGACATAAATATTTTTGTAAAGTAACAAAATATGAATATAAACTTGCAATAATTACACTAAACTTCATTAAAAAAATCAAAATTCAATTAATGAAACATATGAAATATGAAATATGAACTGGCAGTTACTACACTGAACTAAAGAAAACTCAAAACTAGAAATGTAGGCAAACAATAAAAGTCTTAGAAAGAAATAGCTGGAACTAAACATGCTAATTCATTTTTAGAAAAACGCATATCTTTCGTCCAACTATGCAATGGATCAGCAAGCAATTTGTACACCAACTTGGCTCTCATTCTTTTGATGTTTCCGATGATATCCCTTGTTCTATTTGCAAGCCCAAACTCGAATCGGGCAGTGATATGCCATTTCATGAACTTGACGACATATATAGCACAATCGCAGCTGAAAATCACAGCTAAGATTGTTAGATAACAAAGACTTACATTCATTTACTATGATATCAAATAGTTTTTTGAATACTCAACAAGTTACATACTCATAATTTTTTTTGAGGATATTTTGTCGATACTAATTTTTTAGTATAAATAGGGTTTCTAACCCTTTCCGGACAACACTTATTCATTGACAAAATCACTTTCACTTTCTGCAATATCCAAATAAAAGGGATAAAACATATTATATTTAGTATTATACATCGCGCTTTAAGAAAAACATATATAACAATACATAATCTAAAGTTTCATAGACAAGTTTGAATACCAATTTTACTGCTTCAGGTAGGTGTGTATCTTTTCCTTTCTTCTTCAGTGAGTTGTAGTGCACCCAACTTTCTTCGTCCTTGTCATATACTAACATATTCCAATGATTTCCAGTTGGTTTCAACGGAAATATCAAGAACATCGTCTGTGTAGTTACCTTCCGTATAACATCACTTAACAATAATTCTCTATATATATAGAGAGAGAGCCGCCATTTTTTTTCTTTTTTATAATATTGCAAAGAAAATGGGTAAAGCTAACGTGTAACATTATTTAATATCATCGCTAATTCAAAGGATTCGCAAGATCAAAAACATTAGTGTTCATTGTAAAAATGAGTTTGGTTTCTACTTATGATTTGCTACAGTTCAAATTCATTTTTGTTAGAGAATAGCCCAGGCTCAGATCACGTTAGGAGATGGACTTATACTTGGATGTACATTCATATCACTTTTCCATTGGTTCTTTTGTGTTTGAATTTATGCAGCTGCGTACATGCATCACATTGTGTTACGAGCCTGGGCTAGGCTCAAATAAAAATGGATGTGAAACCAGGCCTTATCTGTCATCTAATAAATATAAAACTATAATTCTTATCCATAATGCAGAACCGAATAAGACTGTATATTTATACAAAAAGAAATTCTCGTCTTTGAGATGCAGTGTACCCATGTACCAATCAATAATCCGTTAAAAGTTACAGTTAACATTATTTTCCAATTCTTTCAGATATTTACTCTCAAATAATTTTGAATAGCAACTTACTTGAGTATCAACATAGACATTCATCATAAGTTGTTCCAATAACTCGGCTGTAATAAGCATGCATTTTCTAGAATTCACCCAAGTATTTGTTCTACAAATAATATTATGCAAAATAAAAAAAACAAATATGTAAAACGATTTTGGCAATAGGAAACACTATGTGGGATAAAGAAATTTTACGTGAGGGTTGCAGCTATACGATATTGCGAGACAATTTGGTTCTCGTGATCCTCGAGGTACTTCCATAATGGGTCATTTTCCCAAATACTAAGGTGTTACTTTATGTTACTACATACAGACACTACCGTATGTCTTCTTTCCTTCAAAACATTATTATTTCCAAAAGTTTTTGCACTTTAACTTGTGGTGCAAGCACAAAAGCATCGTCAAACATTTTTTCCTTATTCCACTTCCTTTACAACATCCACTGTAATCTTTAATTTTATTTACATGGTGCATTTGACATCGTATCACCTAGAAAAAATAACTCATCTATTTGCTCTTGCATCTGTTTCCTCTTTGTTGTTTCGCCATCCAGCCCATTTTGAAGTTTTAAAATAATGTCATCATTTTGTTTGCACCATTCAATTAAGTATTTGGCCTGTTCATGGTTTTGAAGCTTTGATTCATCGATATTTCAAGGATGTTTTTTTCTCTCACTTAAGAAGCTTTTTTCTTCACCTGAAGTCACGGAGAATCCTTTTCTGGTACACTAGCATTCAACAATTCTACTTTTTTCACCAACAATGACATACATATTTTTTCATAAACCTAAAATTGAATTACCATAATTAAATACATGGATTTATTGGACTAAGTAGTTAAACATTTATTTATTACCCACATCTTTATAATGGAGTTGATTGACTCTCAGTTTAAAATTCTTAACGGCCGAAGACATATTCCAGCGTGCAACTCTAGGCATCCTTTCATTTGCACCATTAAAATAATTCTCGAATGTGATATGCTCCATAACGAGTACTGCATGGAAAAAATTAAAATGGCAAAGTTATAATTTAATGAATTACCATATATCTTAAAAATCAATATACTAAACTACTTACTGGCAAAACTATCAAGTTCCTGAAGCTTTATTCAGTTATTCTTTTGAATCTTATGCATCATATAAGCAAGCAATGTTCTTGGTCACGAAGTCTGGTTTATTTTTGCAATATCATTTAAAAGAAGCGTAAAGAATACAACAATATCAGTGCTACCTTGGCCAGTGAATAGGAAAGTACTTTCCATATGGATGATAATTAACTTCACAAAATCTTCTTCTTTTCAGCTTTCTCCAACAATACGTGTGACATAAGCCTTTATTTCTTTCCTATAAAATTTTTCGTTGCCTCCGAAATATGCAACGCAAACTGATTTTGCGTGTAATCAACATCTGAACGATTAGGAAATGGTTTATCCAATTTTCTGCTTACTCTCATCCCAAAAATAATTGAGAAGTCTTCAACAGTAATATATAAAGTTTTACCACAAATATTGAACCCCCTTCATCTTCAAAGTACTTGTGCATACTCTCTAATATACTATCAGTAGTTCTGTTGAAGTCGTCTAGTACTATCCCACCTGCATAAAACATGTTGAATAAATTCCAGAAAGGTGTTTTTTTCATCATATTGAGTTGTGCATAAGTTATTTTGGCTTTGATTACTGCAACAAGGGTTGCAGTATACTGCATGGAGCATTTATATGTATGTTTATCCTTTCTTCGATCCTGATCCATGCATCAGTACATATCAATAAATGTTTTTGCAAAAAAAAAAAATTGCCTAAATATATCAATCACATCCAAAAGCAAACCTGATTTTGCATAAATATATGTATTATTGTATAGAGATTACTTGGTTAATGGACTAAACAAACTTGATATTTCCCCCTCAAACTCTTTGTATTAGATGGTAATGGGTATGGAAGGATATTTCTTCGTTGGTTCATGCATTAGTTAATATGAAGAAGGAAATTGAAAGCAAATTTAAATATGCATTAATGATTAAGCAATAATAAAATTGAAAACAAATCTAAATATGAGTACGGGTTCGTAGAAAAAAAATATAAGATAAGCAAAATCTAACCAGAATAACCTATATTTTAACAAATTTTAGATTTGTTTATTCAAACCTTTAAAAAAAGAAACTCACAAAACCCGTTCAAAAACATTATCTTTTAAAAACCAAATATTCATTTAGAAAAAAAGGCAAAAAAAGGTTAATGCTAACCAAATATTTTTATATCTGTATTTATAAAAAATGACAAATTAATAAGGTATATATATTTGTCTTTTTGCACGTTCAAAATAATTGATTAGCATAGACTTTTTACAAAGACTTTTGTTAACTTGTATCCATGTATCCATGTTAAATTTTACCAAAACAACAATCATTTATACTGGAAATTGTGTTTTTTTTTTTGTTTTATTCTATTAGAAATTATTTATTTTTTCATTCTAAAACAACAAATCTTGTTTTCAATGTAAAGAACTATTTTTTTTAATGCATAAAACAAACAAAACTTGTTAATACAAATGATTATTGTTTTAATAAATCTTAACATGTGTACGGGATACAAGTTAACAAGATCCAAAAAATATGAATATCACTGATTTTAAAAAGATTGACGTGTAAACTTTAATTTTAAGTTTCTAATATATGTAAGAACCTATTTACGCGTTTTTCATTTTTTTTTTTGTGTTGTTAGGAACAAGGGAAATTTATTAAGGGTAAACAGTATAAATTATAAATTTTCCTCGTTCTTAGCGACACAAAATATAAAAAAACTAAAAACAAACAAACATGTAAATAGGTCTTTACAAAACTTAAAATTAAAGTTTACACATCAATCTTTTTAAAACGATTAGTAAAAGGCTTCCTCGTACAGCAGAAAAACCTCTCTTATCGCTCTCACACTAGAACCAGTTAACTTTGGGATTTTGCTTCCTCCCCTGAACCCTAAATGGATATCACCAAGAAAAAACCCCCTTTTTTGGCTAATTTTTCTCTTCCACCGGCCCTAGAGATGAATTAAGCCTTATTAGTTGCTAGATATGTGGTTTGATCATGTTAATCACAACTTTATATCTTTCTTTAATGGGTTTTCTGAACGTTTTTTTTGGCCGATTTGGATTTCTGCTGTTGTTTCTACTCGGATTTGAAGGTCTTGTTGATGGATTATTTCTGTGAAGGTTTGATTTCTCTGAAGATTTGTGGTTGCGAAGGGGTATTTTGTTCTTCTTTTTCTTCTACAACAGCCGCATCTGCATCAAATTACCAGGTAACACTTTTCTCCATTCCATCATGATATCAACACCGTTTCTGTTGCTTGGATAAAGATGGGTTTTCTTTTACTGAAAGTATTTTTACCCGGAGATAGCAATTGAAGTTCTAAACACCTTGCACCTGACTATTACCTCTATAAATTCAGAAATTAAACCAAATCTTTTCAAAACCTTGTTTTCTGCTAAACATCCATCCTTCTCCCTTAATCATATTTGAAATTATTACCTTTGATCATGATGGTTCTTTACTCTCAGGAAGCAATTATAAACCAAATTTACATTCACTCTTTCTGCTATAGTTTTTCATACCCTGTTACCAAATTATTCATAATTTCAAACCTGGTACTATAGATCTTTTATGATTTTCCGTTAGTTTTTAACCTCTAGTCAATCCTTTGTTTAGTTTTTTAACCTTCTTCAACTCCATCTCCAGATTAAGGACTAATGATATTTCCGTGTTAACCATTTTCCTCAATGCTCTATAATCCTGACCCCCCCATTTAAGGCAGTCGTGTGTTCTCATTTTTACCACCAGATCATGTTCTTGGTCAAGCTCAATGGCTTTGGAGAAATGTTTTTTAGTTGGTGGTGTGTGATCTTTACCCATCGTATCTAGTTTGTTGTAAAGAATGCCTTGTTTTTTAGTTAGAGGATTGATGAAGGAAATGTGTTAGAAGGCTTGGGTTATACTTCTTCTTGCTTTTTTTTGAACTGATTTTTGAAAGGACTAGAGTTATGAGAAAAGAAACTAGAGTTTATTTGGAGACTTATTCATGGTACATCTTTGGGAACCATCCTTATTCATATATGAATTATCCTTAACCATTGAAGAGTTTGGAATATTCTCCCTGGCTTGTATCTGGGCAGACTGTCGATGTGAATGCCAATAATTATGTTGCAAACCTAGAAGAACTTATCAATTTCATCGCACCAATGCTTCATCCAAATGGCTTTCGCTTAATGAGGGTCATAGTTAGGATTAATATAATGCAACCACTGGGGTTTGGAGTTCTTGCAGCCAACAACGGAAATGAAATAACATCTTTGTCCTGCCTAGACTATTCTAACGTTTGGATCGTATTACAGAAAACTGTTTTTGATATTAATTGTGTTGGTATTGTTATTCACTTTCAACAACATCCACAAGTCTTGGCCTTCCATTGATTAAATTTTTGGTTATTTCGAAGACCGAGACAGTAGTGAAAAGCTTTATAACATTGAGTGGTCACCGCTAGACCTTGATGACAGCAAAAACAATCCTTTTGAATTAATTGAACATCAGCAGCAACAGGAAGACATTCTACCATCTAACTCATGATCACTTTAGCGAGCTCCTCTGCAAACCTGCAAGCTCAGTTACCACAATCTAGCACAATATAAATGCTTAATGCCACTTGGCAGTCTTTTTGGGCCGGTGGATCCCCCACTTGTTTTGTGCCTTATAGTATTTCAGTTTAATTTCTGTTACATTCTTGCAGGTTTTTAGTGTTTCGGCCTGTTTCCTGAATTCCTAATCTAGTGTTTTTACTTTATATCTAGTTTTTACTTCTAGCTAAAGTTGGTTCTCTTGTAAGCTTTCTCTGTGCCTAATAGTGAAAGCATCTCTCTGTTCCTAACTTTGTAATAACATCATATTCCAAAGTTGTAATAGGTAGTGTAATAGAGTCTGTTAACCTTTGTGAACTTCTGTATGTGCCTTTACATAAAGAAACATAAAGGCTCTAGTATGGATCAGGTAGGACAAAAAGGAGATAGACAGGCATGGTTCGGGCAACACATTACAAAACATTTGGATTTAAATACATGACTAGTATATCGGATCAATTGCATCAAAACCCACTACCAACAACAAAGTTCTTCTGGGCTTTGTAATGTCTATCAAAAATATAACTTTTTTTTATGAAAAGCAATATAATTTTTTTTGTGGAAAGCAATCGTCGAAGTCCCTTGATAACCTACTCTATATCCACCTCGTCAATAATTTTACCCTTGATAACACCTCGTCAATAATTTTGATTCGAAGATCGCTTTTCACTCTTGTTCCACTATCATATTGTTGAATGGTATAACGAGCCAATTGTACTAGATTTCAATATTGGTATCTCGTTCCCCAGTAATGACTCGTTAGTAGTTAAATAAATTTTTATGTTTTAAAAAAAAAGTTATACATGATGAAGGAATATTTTTTTTTGATAAAACATAACAAAGGAAATCAGGTTGAGAATTCTCTAATCTTCTAATTCTAAAAAGTTACCTCTTTATCATCCACATTTTTTTTATTTGCCACACATTAATTGCCACCCCACTTATCCTAATTACCTCTCATATAAATTTTTAAATTTTTTAAATACTAGATTTTTGATTTTTTGTTTACACCCAACAACAAGACCAAATATAACAACTAAACTGGTAAAAATCCAAGTATTCGTTTCGTTATGTGATCTGATGACGTTTGGGGTTTTTTTATCTTGCGAATTTGAGGGCGACCAAAAACTAATTAGGGGTGACTTTTTTAAATCAATCTTATGGATGTGGCTAAGGGTGACCTAGGGGTATATAAAAATACTAAATTACCCTTTCACTAATCAAATAATTACCAAAAAACCTTTCACTAATAAAAACTAAACCTAAACATATTTCACTCCACTTCCTCTCAAACTACCGATTTTGAAATTTTATTTCTCTTCTTCTTCCATTTTTTTAAACTACTGATTGTGGCACAATCGAATTCATCTTCAACCGATTAATCGTAAACCAATTAATCGTCGTTACTACAATCTAAAGATGGTTCGACAAAAGCAAACAAATCGTCAACCTCCTAATACAATATGGCCGGATTTTGCCACAAGAGTAAGAGATCGAGAGATTGTTGAAGAACAATACGAAGAACGCGAAGAGGTTGAGCTAGAAACGGAGACCGATTCTGACAATCAGCCTCTCGAGCACTTGATGGCTCCAATAAGGTAAGGGGTTCGCCATATTTTGTGTTTATATTGATTGAATCACATGAATTAGTCACTAGAATATCAAGGGTTTTAGGTTAGATTGCACAATCGCTAGTTTCGTGGTTGTATTAAACTACCGATTGTGCTAGTGTTCTTCACTGCTCATGAAAATCATGCACAATCGGTAGTTATGTTTAGGTTATAAACTACCGATTGAATTACTGGATGCAAATGTAGTGATAATCGGTAGTTTTGTATAGGGTTAAACTACCGATTGTGCAAGTTAGTGATCCTCAAAAACATTCTTCACAATCGGTAGTTATATTTAGACATAAACTACCGATTGTATTAATGGATGCAAATGTAGTGATAATCGGTAGTTTCGTTTAGGGTTAAACTTCCGATTGTGCTAGTTAGTGATCCTGAAAAACATCGATCACAATCGGTAGTTAGATTTAGACATAAACTACCGATTGTTTTACTGGATCCAATTTTAGTGATAATCGGTAGTTAAATTTTTTATGTAACTACCGATTGTACTTTTTTCCATAGACTTTTGTGTTCCATTTTTTTTGTTAACAATGGGTAGATAATGTAGATCCCGAGCTACCGATTGTGGACAATCGATAGTTAAGTAGTTACGTTGTTTTTTTGACTACCGACTCTTAACAATATGTTGAGTTCAATGTACTTTGTCTACCGATTATGTACTGAAATAATTATTTTTTATCTTGTATCAAAGAAGGGAAAGGCGTTCTAAGCAAGGCCACGATACAATTCTATCGGGGCCTCGTCGTGAAGGTGGTAAGAAGGTAACTGCTAGTGCAAGAAGGCAAAAGAGCGCTAGCGGAATTGTTATCACTGAAGGAACTCAACCAAGTGTTCCAAGAAGTACAAACCTAGAAGAAGGAGGACCAAGTGCTCCACAAGATAGATACTTTGATGAAGGAGGACCAAGTGGTAGACAAGAAGAAGAAAATGCTACAAAGAAGCAAGCTAAGAAGAAAGGAGGACACAAGGTCCCCGACTCTTTGAAGATGAAGGGTCTACAACAAGGACAAATCCCTGGCCTCCCAAGATATGGAGGAGATCAATTGTTTGGGTACAAAGACTCTTAGGCGAAAGAAATTTACTCAACAGAGGTAATAATTATAAAACACAATTCTTAACATATTGTTTTTTTATTCTTTTTATTCGTAGAAGTGTTAACTTTTATTCTAATTGTTTTTTAATTCGTCGTGTATATTAGGACCATTCTAATGCGGTCCGTCTACTCAAACCTACGACCGCACCAACAAAGATGAACGATTGGCCGTTGGAAGGTGAGTGTTAACGGTTCAAGGAAATTATACTGCAATCGGGGCTATCTACGGCCGTCGAAAACTCCATGTTACATCACGACCGGGTGTCGATATCGACATTCATGGAGAGGTATTATCCTGAGACCGATACTTTCCACATGCCGTGGGCAGAGATGACCATCACACCCGATGATGTGCTGCAGATTCTAGCTCTCACCGACCATGGTACGGCGGTGAAGTTTGACTATGTGAAGCAGTTAAGCTGGGACCAGCTTTATGTTTACACTCAGAGGTGCTTTGGTTGGGACCGAGCGACCTCCGATGAAGAGTTTAGCCGGTGAGCTAAATACAAAACCAGGCAATTCATCATGGTGGCACTGATAATATGTTCTGAGGCACCAAGGCTAAGGAAGCGCTGAACCCAGAGTTGAGCGATGCCGAGGTCAATGCTGCAGCCACAGCATATCTGCTCTGTGTTTTGGGATGTGTGATTTTCCCCAATGCTAGTGGAAACCAGGTGGACGCCAACCTTTTACAACTTTTGCATCCCCTCCACAAAGTTCAAGACTATTTGTGGGGCACCGCATGTCTTGCGTTCTTGATGGAAGAGATGAGAAAGGCATCCCGGGAGCAGACTAGCCAAATAGCCGGGAACGTGAGCTTACTCCAGGTATTTTGGTAACTTCATTGATGGTTTGATTGTTATTTATTTTTTCCTCTTTTAAGAATCAATTTTCTCATACTTGGTTTGATATGTACACTAGACATGGATCTATGATCACTCCCCGGAGTTGGCCAGAGAGAACCCGGCATGGGAGAAAGGCACAACCCGAGGCACCAAATACATCTTTTCGGGCAACCATTCAAGGATCAAGGAGCAGGAGTTGATTACTTTGAGGAGGAAACTAGACTCCATGGCGTCCAAAGATGTATGCTTTCATCCCTACAAGGAAGACCTAGCAAATGGTCATATAGCGTAAAGGTCTGAGTTGGCGTTCTACTATGGACCTTTGTGGCATCCAACTGGATATGTCATGTACAATGCCACAAGGGTGATGCGTCAACTAGGTTTTGTCCAAGAACAACCTTGGAGTCGTTTCAGGGGCAGGTTCGAGCTGGACGTGGAGAATTGTGTTTGTGGTAAGGACTCGATCACAATTGTTTACTCTGCTAACCCATCGGTTGAACATTGGGACAACATGATGCAATCTATGATCAACAAGGGGAGACCTGTCACCCGAGCTGATGAAGCAGATCCTAGCTATATGGTATGGTACCGGGAGCATTCTCATCTTCACGTGATCTGTTAAGATAAAGGAAAGAGCACCGGTGTGCCCAAATATAGGTGCATCATCAAAGACAAACCCTCGGGCTATGAAAGGCTGGTACGTAATGTTATTTCCTTTTGATTTTAGTATTACAAATCAATATTTTAGATAATAATCGTTTGATTATTATTTCCTAAAAACAAAAAAAAGGGTTGCATTTTTGTGGAACAAGATAGCTGGGTGCATCAATGCGGGAGTGCCTCCAACGAGTGCGCATAAAGACCTCATTGACAACATCGATTATGAAGACTATGCTATCAAGTTTGTAGAGAAATCTGCAAATCGGTCGAAGAGGGTAACATCAAAGTACAGTAAAAGATCTCGCGGATCAACGAGTGCTACTCCTGAAGCAAATGTCCTTGAAGCCAATGTCGCTGATGCTCGTGCTCGTGCTCCTCGTACCAAAACCAAAAGAGTTAGAAATTAGATTGTGGTTGTTAACTTGATGGATATTACTATAGTGTTTAACATTTGAAAGGATTTTATGTTCTTTTTTTGAGTTATCAATTGATTTGCAATCGATTTATTTTTAACAAGTTATTTTCTTCAAATTTTTCATTATAATCGGTAGTTAACGGGTTTGAACAAACTACCGATTGTGTATATTCAGCAACAATCGGTAGATAACAAACTACCGATTGTGTAAGCGTAATACAATCGGTAGTTAAATATCTATCGGTTGCATTTACCCCAGGAACTGTCTGTTCCTGACCACTTTTTGTATGATAATCGGTAGTTTAAGAATTTCTTAAACTACCGATTATGCTTGTAGAAAATGTTCAAATTTTTTAAAAAAATTCGAATTCCAATTTAGGGCTACTTATTATAATCGTTAGTTTAAGAATTTCTGAACCACCGATTGTGGTCGTAAAAAATGTTAAATTTTTTTAAAAAAATTTAAATTTCAATTTGGGGCTACCTATTATAATCGGTAGTTTAAGAATTTCTGCTAGTTGGTATGTTCATTTGTTGGTAGGTGTTCCTCTTCCGCTAGTTGGTATGTTCGCATACGGACTAGTTGCAACCCTTGGTGTACAATTGGGTCGTCAGAATTCAATCTTTGGACTAGGTGAAACTGATGGTCGCTTGATTTTAACGGCGGCAGTTACTTCAATGGCAACAGCTAGTGCTTATTTTCTGTACGTTTTGGGCACACAGTTTTCAGGATCAGCATGCTCATACTGTTTGTTATCAGCTGCCTTATCTTCCACCTTATTTATCGCAATCATAAAGGTATTGATTACAAAATTGAAAAATCCATTTAGATATATATCTATCATTGCTGTTGGAGACACAACTTCTGAATTCTTTGTTGGTTTTCTGCATACTTCAGGATTTGGGATGGCAAGAGGTACGAAAGTCAGTGGGTCTGCAAATATGTGTTGCTGGCTTAGTAGTTGCTGCTTTAAATACTTCATATAAGACAATTGCACCTATGTCAAACAGGTTAGTCATGTAACTCCATTGATCTCAGCTAATGGGTATATATTGTTGGAGAAAATGAGTTTCAAAATAACTAATTTTGGTCTTGGAT
>JAJJMC010022576.1:3383468-3431871 GCA_023531435.1 Papaver californicum
TCCCATAATTGGGTATTCTAGAGAAGGATTCCACTATGGGTGGAATGGGGTGGGCAAATAATACATGGGCTAACTTATGTAATGGGCTACCTATGTATTGGGCCTACGAATTAGACATCATCCATGATCCATTATTTTACAAGAAATCCTAATCCCTAAAGGTTTCCAAAACCCTAATCTTTTCTCTATAAATATAAAACGGTTTTCAGATTTAAATATGAATCCAAAAACGTTTTTGATTGATCAATTCCTTTTCTTCCCTGTTGCTAAGTTCAAGAGTGGGTAGTTTGTGTTGTGCTAATACAAGCTATATCGGGCAGTCTTATCCTGGACACATCTTCGCACGTTGGGGTTTAGCATTACTCTTCTCGAGTATACCCGCGAACTAATGTGTTAAGGACAACTTGTTGAACCTGTGATTCTGCCCTCGTAGTTGTCCGTGGTAGAGTTGTTTTAAATTCAATTCTTTTTATATATATTATTCTGATACATCTAACGTTGTTGTTCATTGTTGCAAGATTCCAACATATATCTCCTTTGCTTATAATATTTTAGTTCATAGGTTTGGATACTTTTCTCGTTCCCTCCTCCCTACTTTAACTATCTGGAAAGTGGAAACCAAAACTAAAATTGCCATTCAATTAGTATTTCTCGCGGGTTCTTTATTTAACACACTTTTCATTGTTTCACTACTAAGCCTGAAGTCTCAGTTTTTCGTGCTTACTCCCATATATTTATCTGCAAATCGATATGCATTGTATAGCTCTGATTGACACCTTTTAGACTCATTTCCAATAACTATGATGTGCCAGCTTCCCAATTCAAGAAAAAATCTAAATTGTACGTAACAATAGCAGTAAAAAATATTGTTGCGGTCCAACGGCTTCATAATTAGATACTAGAGTTATAAGACTCTTTAAGAAAAAACTTGACCTGAGGTTTATTAGCTTTCAGATCTGACCTTTCCTTGGGATTGAAGAACAATCTGGCTACCATGACGCGTGTCTTTAAGCACCTTGTGTTGGGTTGCATTGTTTCAAATGAGCTTCAAAGAGAATGCATGTTTACTAACTTGAGATGCTTTCTCATCGAATATTTGCTGGAGAGAAGTACAACAAACATGCTTTAGTGTAGGAGTCTTCTGGTTTATTAGATGTGCTAATCAGTCTGCAAAGGGGTTATAATTTTATTGATTTGTAAATATACATGTTTGGAATTTAGGGGCTAATTCCTTGTGGTTTGGAAAGACTGTAAGGTTGTTTCTCATTATCTCATTCTATTTGTCCAGCATGGCTGACATTTATCTGCCATATTATCAAACGGAGATAACGGCAAAATCAAGTCTGTTGGCCATTTCGCTTGCAAAGCATCTGCATTCTATAGGAGCTAAAATGTACGGAGCTTTCTGGTGCTCACATTGTTTAGAACAGAAAGAGGTGCTTTCTTTTATACATACTTCTCCCCACAAATTTAAGCATAGCAGTTCATAGACGTAGTGTTCTAAGCTGAATGAAAGTTTGTAAATTTGAGAAATATATGCTGACATTTTCCAGAAGAGAAAAGAGTATATATTGTATTGCCTTGGAAAACCTCTAGGTAGTTGGCATATGTTTCAAGGTTGCGTCTTCATAACAGAACTGTGAAGAAGCTTTGATAAACCAAAAGACTTGGACTTGGTGGCTTCCAAGCAGATTATATCATTTTCAGTAATCAAACTATAAAGGTTTACATTCCATAGTTGCTTTGGCTAAGAAGTTTTCTGATTCAGGGAGACTGTCTCCTGTTCAGTGGTGTTCGACTTTGCCTTAGAAGTACATCAGACCCTCTGCTTCCAGTACAAGTTTCTGCATCATTTAGTTTTTTATTTAAATAGATGCAGTGTCAAATTGACATGTAGAGTACTATGTCTAGGAACAGTTGCTAGAACAAAGTTGTGAGTAATCCTAACCCCATTACAGGATTATCCTCTCCAAACTGTCATTTCTCGCTCTTTTGCTTATGGTGAACCGCCATAACGTTGAAGATTTAGAATTTTTACTATTCTAATACCAAATGAATTCAAATATTAGGCTCCATAAAAAGATAACTAAAAGTAGAAAGATTATAAAAATGTGGGAGCTTCCCAGTGTGAAGTATAAATGCCTTAGAGCACTTCCAAATATTTTATATACATGCGCTATGTTTTTGTTTTCCTGATTTTGTCTTTGAATATCCATCATTTACTCTAATCTGAAACCCCTTTATTTGTTCAATACTAGATGTTTGGACAAGAAGGTGCAAAAATACTGAATTATGTGCTTCCCAAATGGCTTCATGAAAGGGACTAATATGGCTTTGGAATGTGCAGTTGCTCGCCTAGAAGGTTTCCCGTCTTGGGAGATCAATGGAAAGGTTGGGAACCTCACTTCCTTATATTGTTTCTCCAATTTGTATTCCTCGGTGGAATTTTTTTTCCAGCTTCTATTCTTAAGTATAAATCATCTTTGAATTTCACATTTCCACATAAACGAATGCATCACCTATGCATAGTGCATACAGTGGTATGCATATAGACAACTCTGAGTTTTCTGAGTGCTGACCGCAATGTTGTCTTTTAGACCTTTACTCCTGACACTGGGTGTTTGTTTTGCAGATTCTAAGTGGAGAAAAAGATTTTACAGAGCTTGCAGAATTATCAGGTTTCATAAGCTGAGGATTTTAGTCCATCCTAATGAGATTTTGGCAGAGCAAAATAATCCTGCAGACGACTGTACAGCTCTCAATCATTCTACACCATTTCCCTCGCAGATTCTTAAGATTCTGTTCCTTGGCCAGTATCCTAGCAAATTAAATTCCAATATACACATCATTGGTTTAATCAAAGAGGCGAAAGCGATTACTCTGTGCTGGACCTTTCTCCAGGTACTACTCTATATGTTAGTTGACATAAATCCTTATATTCATTGGCAACAGCCAAACAAGTTGTTCTTGTAAAAAGCTTTTGAATAAAACCTTTTATGGTTATTGAATGACTGTATCCTTCAGTTCGAGGCAGTTTGGGAGTTCAAAATGGCTCATCCTTTATGTACCCCTGAAAACATTATCGATACCCCTTAGTTAGAAAAAGTAAAGGTAGTTAAAATACAGTTGGTAGAAAATCCGAAAAAAATTGAATTTTTTTTATCCATCTACCCCTCCCTCCCCTGTTATCTGTTCTAAATGTTGTTACAGGGAGGCGATAAAATTTTCAAGATTTCCTTCAAAGGGTGACAAGATTACTCGGTAACCCTTAGTAACAAAGAGCTACCAACTCAACAAAATAACTTCCAGTGAATTAATCAATACAAACGATAAATCAGATCACCATTTCGCCCTAATTTATCATCAAAATACTTAACAAAATCTCTAATCATTAATCAATACCAACGATAAAATCAGATCACCATTTCGCCCTAATTTATCATCAAAATACTTAACAAAATCTCTAATCGAAAACTGTTCTTTGGATTTCCAAGTAAAGAATAAAAAACTTCGACAAAAAAAAATGCTGATGTCACTGAAATACAGTGGTAAAGTCTTCAGATGGATTATATCAGTGACGTGAGTTCGAAGCTTTGAGGATAAATTCCGGAACTGGTGGAAAACAAGTAAATGAAGTTCCAACCGGTGGGAAGCAAGTAAATGAAGTTCCTATTATTATGATCATGAAATGGTATTTGTTGTGTTCCATCCACAGAGGAAGTGAAAGATGAATGGCATTAAAACTAAAGTTAACAAAACATAATAATAAGTAGTAAAACACCAAGGTGATCAAACTTGGTGTATATAAATTTTTCCATATTATTATTTATAAATAAAAATCATTTGAAATAAAAATAAAACAAAAACCCCATTTTTATTTATAATGTTTAAATTTAGTTTTTATTATTTTTTAAAATATCAGTCCTACCTTTCCCTATATACTCTTAAGCAATGAAATTTTTGACGGAAGTGAATATTTAGAGAGCGAAAAATTGATTTTCTCCAAAGAAATCATATTCAGGGAGAAATTAAGATCTTCTCTGACGTTATGTTCATTTTTTCTTAGTTTTAAGGGTTTCAATTCTCACATTCAATGATTCATGCCGATTTAATCAATAAAGTAATTTTCAGGTTCAAATTGATTGAATAAAAGAAGAGAAGCTATAAGCTACAAGTTTAATTGAAGAAGAGATCTCAGTTTAATTGAAGAAGAGAAGAGAATTTATAATTTTAGGTTGTTCTTCGAATCGTTCATCGAAGAATCAAATTTAACTTTTTAGTTGAAATTAGATATTGAATTGAAGAAGCCAACTGAAGTTACAGTTTAGCAAACATGAAGGCCACAATCATTCCTGAAATAAACAACAAAATGTCTCAATAGTTTGCACTCGCCAAAAATAATTTTGTCTTTTAGACTTCCAAACATAGCTGATGATTTTTTTAGCTTACACATATTGCTGACAACACAAAGGGGTGTGCATGGTATATGGTCTCGGTTGACTTGTTTGCTCGACGTCACATGGGAGCTTTGCATCGTGTTGTGTAAATGCTGATATTATTCTTTCTCTCAAGTTTTCCGCACTTTTGTTGCATTCTTCTTTAGTGGAAGCCAAGGAGTTGTAGTGAAAGAATTCTCCAGTTTCAATATCAAAAGCTAGCAGTGTCCAATGGTTCACATTTCCAAGTGTTGTCAGCAATGGAACAAATAGAAATTCCACACTATGATCCATATTATCGATGAAACCTTCAATTGCAGCAGCACATTTCTTTCGTAATGAGTGACAAGTCTAAAACAATACAACAAAACAGCTTCCTAATTAGTGCAATTTTCTTCCTGATGAATGACATTTTTTCTACATATTAGTGAAACCAAAATTGGTTCCAACAAAAAGTAATCATACGACCAACAACTTTTTGTAGTTTCGACAACTATGTTGTCTGAAAAGAACACTTATATTAGAGAATTTTAGAGGAAACTTACATAGGAAAATGTGCTTAGAAACACAACTCTCTTGTACTTTAGAGTACCATCTGATTTCAACTCTTTCTTTAGGATGTTCTTTTGCAATTTAAGAATGTAGAACTCAATGATGTCTCCTGCGACATCACCCTTTCTTATCAAGTTATCCATCATCCTTCCCGATACCTACAATTGAAGCTCCTTATTCTCCCACGTCGTGGATCTGTTAAATTTTATTTTTGGAAGCTAGTGAATGCTGGATCAAAGAAGCAAAAAAAAAACATATGTTGGAACAAGTTGCACTGTTTTTCCACTTATCTTTCATTATTCTTTCTGAAATATCTTTTCACAACGGGTCTCTGATTTTTATCGAGTACCTTCATAATCTTCAAGTTGTCAACTACTTTCAACTTCACCTCATGTACCTTCTATGCAGCAGGTTCTTTTTTCTGAACACATTTTATTTTCTTTTTAGGTTCCCCCGGTGTATAATCCTGCATTTTAACAGGTGCTTGCATATTCCTTTTGTTTTTCCTTTATTCCTGTAATCATGTTACTAAGCTTTTTTTCTTTCAGTATTGACGTCTTGAGATCCTTGCTCACCATCTTCTTTTTCGCTATCACTTTGCGTTATTCTTAAACTGAAATTAGACTCACCATCTTCTATATCAACTATATATTTTGTCATTTTTACGATTGAAAAGTAGTATACGCTTTCTATCTCTGGCTTTGACGAACAAACTTTCTTTGCATGCTCGGATTCCATTTTCCGAATAACATTTCCATCAATTATGAATTGAGTTTCATTGTCTTCTTGTTCAATCTCGGTTTCTTTCTTTGATGAAGAATATTTCTTCATTTTAGATTCAACCTGCTCGGCCACCTTGCTATCCTCAATGGTGTTTGGATTTAAATTTGTACCCTCTTCTTGTTCAGTCTCGGTCTCTAGCTTTGATGAAGAAGATTTATTCTCTTCAGATTCAAACTGCTCGGCTACTTTGATTTCCTCAATGATGTTTGGAATTAAATATGAAACCAGATCTAGTTGTACTTCTTCTTCGGTGTCATCTTTAGTTGCTTGTCTGAGCAAATTAGTAAGGTCAATCTTCAATAACTCACTATCTAGAATCCCAGGTTCTTCATCTTATTCCAACACAACTTTGGAAGAATGTTCTTGCTGTTGTTCAACGTCTTTTTGCGCTTCTCCATGTGTTGAAGCCTTTTTTGTTTCCATAAGAAAATCTTCAAAAAATTGTACATTTTCTTCATAAGTTGAAACCCTTTCTGGTTCCATCATCACATCGTCAGACTTTTGCACAATATCTTGTTACGTTTCTTCAAGCAACGAAACTCTTTCTTGTTCTATCAAAGACAAAAACAAATACAAAACTTTCCTATAAAAAATTACTTAACTATATTCATTTTTTTATGGACACAACTTGCACATTAGAGTTTGGCTTACCCGCTATATCTTGTTGCGATTCATTTATGGACACACCTTGAACATTGGAGTTAACATCACTGATCATGTTCATCACCTGCAAGATATATTTATTGAGTTAAAAAAAAATCTCTTCACATACTTTTTCAAAACTCAGATTAATTGCCAAAAAATTAAATCAATTATCACCTCAGCATGATCTTCGAAAAGATCATTGTCAGACTTTAGCTGTGGTTCACTATCATCAACCAATGAATCCTTTTTTGGTTCCATCACAATATCGTCAGGATCTTGTATATCTCTCTCCATTGAAAGGTTTTCTGTCTCCATCACAACATTTCCAGCATTTTGTTTTGTTTCTTCAGGCAGTGAAACTCTTTCTTGTTCTATCATGTCATCCACCATCACTGCATCTTCCCTGTTAACATCACTTATCATCACCAGTAATATTAATATATCTAAGTTATTATAATTCTCAAATGAATAACTTATAAAAGTTTCTCAAATTTAAATATTAACAATGGTAGTAATTTGATAATTTAAGCATCCCAATGTATAAAAAGAATAAGTGGTAAATCACCAAGGTGACCAAAAAAATTTGGTATACAAAAACTTGTTATTAATAGCTGTTGTTTTGCAGCTTCTTGATGTAATTTTAATATAGTGGTAAAATAGGTTCGATTCTCGGACTTGTGAAGATTCGATTTTTGAACTTAATTTTTAATAACTAAAAATAAAACAGATTAAAGTAAAGTTGATTTAAAATTGGTGGGAAGAACTAGGATTAAGGATTCCACCATTCGCCAATTTTTCAAGTGGTAAAAATATAGCAACTCATGTATTCAGTTTAATCAAAACATTGCCAAAGTTAGGTTTTTAAAATAATAATTATAAATCGTAAGCATGAGACATCAAAAGAAGTAAACCCAGCATGACTCATCAAAAGAAAACACAATAATTGATAAAAACCATTTTTTCCAATTTTAATTCAAAGCAAATAATTATAGAAGAATTACAAAAAATAAATAAAATAAGAATTACCACTTTATTATTGGAAAAATAGCTTCCTCCATCGCCCCAGTGATGGTGATTATCTCATCATGCTGGAAACACTCTCAAAATAATTGTTCATAGCTCAAAAAGTGTTTACAATGATGATGTAGAAGTAACACAGACGATTTGATACGCTTATAAGCGTTATAGAGAATGTTTCATGTGTTGTTGAAGAGAAAAGTAAAGAGAAACAATAAAGTACGGTTCCTGACAGCTTCAGAAATTTAAAGGAATATGCAACAGAAACTGTGACTGTTCTCTGGAGCCTTATGTTCTTAATGTGTTCTTCACCAGCAGATTTTTTCTTCTTCCTGGAAACTTTTCCGGCTGCTCTCGCTTGCTTGTTTATTGATATCTTTGATATTTATAGGATTAGTGAACCCTAATAACTATTCTTAACCGATTAGAACACAAAGAACACTCCAAATCCAACTCCAAATCTTTGTTAATCCGAATCCGAGAGTAACTTTCTTTTCCGGCGTGTCTTGGCTTTTCCAGCGAATTCTAAGGCGTGAATCACTCAAACTTGACGTGTTATGTTATCTTTTGAGTGTTGAATCCTTTGGGATAGAAAGAACACGTTTTAAATCCCTTAATCTTCGGTTCAAAATTACACAGTAACTCTTCACGTAAAGCTTGTCTTTTCCCGCCAATTTCTGAATTTTGAATTTAAAGAAGGGGTGCCACAATCCAACTGGTGGGTGCCTTTAGTAATTTTGCTGGGTGCCTTTATCACTTTTCGAGCCGATTTTTCCAAAATTATTTATTTCTCAAAAATACCTACAAAGACATAAACTCGTAAATAGTATAAAATCAAGCACTAACAAAATAGATAATCTAGCACAATTTAGACAAAAAAATGTGTCGATCACTTCTTCAGCAAATGAAACCTTTTCTGGTTACATCAAAAAATAAATTCATACCAATCGATGGAATTGCTCTAAATAAATGTTCTACATATGGAATTAACAATTTCATCAATATAATATTCAAAAGGAACTATCGTAAACCCAACACACAAAGTAAAAAATCCTAATAAACAAGATCATATGTGCATATGATCTAAGATATAACATATTACCTCGACATCTTCTTCGCGGTTCGAAACCGTTTCAGGTACCATTTCTTCACAGTTCGAAACCTTTCTGTTTCAAGTACCATCGAAACATCTACTTGATCTCCTTTACATTTTCATCTTAAGTAAGTCTTCTTTGATGGTTGTAACCTCTCCCCAGCATCATATTTTTCCATCAATGATTTATCTTTTTCAGTAAGCCTATTGTTACCAACGGTTGTAAGCATTTCAATCAAAATTCTCACCTAGTGATATTTAGATTTATAAGGGTTATCTTTATTTCCAGCACTAACGTTCTTTTCATTTTGCACGTGATCTTAATTACTAGCACCAACATTCTCTTCACTTGCAATACACTTTCCATTGCCAACACCAACCTGTAGTTCACTTGCAATATGCTCGTCATTGGCGTCACCAACCTGCAGTGCAGGATCAATATACTCTTCAACAAAACATATTTTCCTCCAAGTGTTGAACTAAACGTATTTCTTGTTTATTATATGGAAGCAAGAACGATCCCTTACGGTGACCCACATTCATCTGTACAAGACAAGAAAATTCGGTTCTTCAGTTAGATTTTTTGTTGTAGCCAAAATTGGTTTCATCAAAAAAATAACCGTAGAATCACCAGCTTTGGTTGCATTAACCATTATTCGATAAAAAACTAATGAAACCAAATATTGTTCCAGAAAATTTGAACTATATATCATTATTAAAAAGTGCAACCAACAAGAATTATTTGTTACTAAACTTTTTAATGATGATATCATCTTTAAGGTTGTTCGCCAAAGCTAGTAAATTTGAAGTACATATCATCATTAAGGTTATGAGAGATATACAAGATCCTGACGATGTTGTGATGAAACCAAAAAAGGATTCATTGGTTGATGATGGTGAACCACAGCTAAAGTCTGACAATGATATTTTCGAAGATCGTGCTGAGGTGATAATTGATTTGATTTTTTGGCAATTAATCTGATTTTTGAAAAAGTATGTGAAGTGATTATTTTGAACTCAATAAATATATCTTGCAGGTGATGAACATGATCAGTTACGCGCTTGTACACATGCTTCTAGGGCTATTCAATTTTCTACGACACCCGGTGCATTACCCCAAGGGTGTTATGTTAACTCCAGTGTTCAAGTTGTGTCCATAAATGAATCGCAACAAGATATAACGGGTAAGCCAAACTCTAATATGCAAGTTGTGTCCATAAAATTTGATATAGTTGAGTAATTTTTCATAGGAAAGTTTTGTATTTGTTTTTGTCTTTAATAGAACAAGAAAGAGTTTAACTACTTGAAGAAACATAACAAGATGTTGCGCAAGAGTCTGACGATGTGATGATGGAACCAGAAAGGGTTTCAACTTATGAAGAAAATGTACAATTTTTTGAAGATTTTCTTATGGAAACAAAAAAGGCTTCAACACATGGAGAAGCGCAAAAAGACGTTGAACAACAACAAGAACATTCTTCCAAAGTTGTGTTGGAATAAGATGAAGAACCTGGGATTCTAGATAGTGAGTTATTGAAGATTGACCTTACTAATTTGCTCAGACAAGCAACTAAAGATGACACCGAAGAAGAAGTACAACTAGAACTGGTGTCATATTTAATTCCAAACACCATTGAGGAAATCAAAGTAGCCGAGCAGTTTGTATCTGAAGAGAATAAATCTTCTTCATCAAAGCTAGAGACCGAGACTGAACAAGAAGAGGGTACAAATTTAAATCCAAACACCATTGAGGATAGCAAGGTGGCCGAGCAGGTTGAATCTAAAATGAAGAAGTATTCTTCATCAAAGCAAGAGACCGAGATTGAACAAGAAGACAATGAAACTCAATTCATAATTGATGGAAATGTTATTCGGAAAATGGAATCCGAGCATGCAAAAAAAGGTTGTTCGTCAAATCCAGAGATAGAAAGCGTATACTACTTTTCAATTGTAAAAATGACAAAATATATAGTTGATTTAGAAGATGGTGAGTCTAATTTCAGTTTAGGACTAAAGCAAAGTGATAGCGAAAAAGAAGATGGTGAGCAAGGATCTCAAGACGTCAATACTGAAAAAAAAGCTTAGTAACATGATTACATGAATAAAGGAAAAACAAAAGGAATATGCAAGCACCTGTTAAAATGCAGGATTATACACCGGGGGAACCTAAAAAGAAAATAAATAAGATTAAATGTGTTCAGAAAAAAGAACCTGTTGCATAGAAGGTACATGAGGTGAAGTTGAAAGTAGTTGACAACTTGAAGATTATGAAGGTACTCGATAAAAATCAGAGACCCGTTGTGAAAAGATTTTTCAGAAAGAATAATGAAAGATAAGTGGAAAAACAGTGCAACTTATTCCAACATATGTTTTTTTTTGCTTCTTTGATCCAGCATTCACTAGCTTCCAAAAATAAAATTTAACAGATCCACGACGTTGGAGAATAAAGACCTTCAATTGTAGGTATCAGGAAGGATGATGGATAACTTGATAAGAAAGGGTGACGTCGCAGAAGACATCATTGAGTTCTACATTCTGAAATTGCAAAAGAACATCCTAAAGAAAGAGTTGAAATCAGATGGTACTCTAAAGTACAAGCGAGTTGTGTTTCTAAGCACATTTGCCTATGTAAGTTTCCTCTAAAATTCTCTAATATAAGTGTTCTTCTCAGAAAACATAGTTGTCGAAACTCAAAAAATTTGTTGCTTGTATGGTTACTTTTGGATGGAACCAATTTTGGTTTCACTAATCTGTAGAAAAAAATGTCACCCATTATGAAGAAAATGTCACTAATTAGGAACATGTTTTGTTGTATTGTTTTAGATATGTCATTCATTAAGAAAGAAATGTGTTGCTGCAATTGAAGGTTTCATCGACAATATGGATTATAGTGTGGAATTTTTATTCGTTCCATTGCTGACAACACTTGGAAATGTGAACAATTGGACACTACTAGCTTTTGATACTGAAACTAGAGAACTCTTTCACTACAACAAAATGGACATGCAACAAGGGCTTTCATGTGTTGTTAGTTTTTCTTGTATCAAAACTTTTACGGAAGGTGCCTCCGCACATAAATGATGCGACAAGCACCTATACAGTTGTGTAAGTCTTTTCGATGTTGTTAAACAATAAGTTACTATTGGAAAATGGTCATTTTAAAACTGATTAGGATTTTATAGAAGTACAGTCTTTGGATGTATCAATATTAGTGTTGATTAAAACCGAATTTGTTTTGGTAATTCGGTGAGAAACCATACTTTATATGGCTGGAAAATATTATAAATTTTCCCCTTAAAATAGTACAGATTGAAAATAATTTTTCCACACAACCTATTTGAGATTGAGCCTCCTTTTTTTATCTAACGGCTGATGTTCATTATCTTTTCCCAAGATAAAGCCCTAAATTTCCTCTTTATTCTATTCACCTGTTCTCTTCACCTCTTTCTCTAGTTCTCTCTCTCTCTCTCGGTGTCTCTACTCAAACAATAAACACTAAAAACTCCCTTTTCTTATTAACACCGCACCTCACTCATATTGTCTCACCAAAACATCCTTCAATCTCTGATTTTTTTTAGACATCCTCCTCTTTGTCTCAATTCACTTCGAACTTCATAAGCTACTGCTAGTATGAAGCTTGAAATATGTTGTTAAGGGTGATTGATACTGTTTTAATTTACCTTGTAACGCCTTGCAAATTTCGCATGTCGCTTACTAAGGACGCGTCATGGTATGGGATGAAGCTTCATATCAAGCTTATAAAGCTTACTCAGAGATGCATCTGCCTTATATTATAGTGCTTAAGCATCACTATGCGTGATGCATACTCGAGAATGCATCATAAGTCAAAAATAACCCTTACCCGACGCGTACTCGAGAGCGTATTATAGTGTTAATGCACTATGTGCCATGATGCGTACTCGAGGACACATCATTAGAAAGTGCAGTAGATGAATGTCCTCTCCCCTCCTTATTTTTATATGTAGAAATGCTGGTAAGATATATATATGGAGGAGGTGTTTGTTAGAAGTTGATGCTTACTCGAGGAAATATCATTGACCCTATGAAGTGTACCCGAGGATGCGTACCTGGGTATGTATTATTAAAAAATACAGCGATGGATGTCCCCTATCCTTCTTTTCAAAATATATGGAAATATGATTAAGACATATATAGGGAGGAGTCGTTGGTTGGAATCGATGAATCTTACTCGAGGATGCTTACTCAAGGAAGCATCCCAATTGTTATGTAGCTTACCCGAGGAAGCTTGAATGATGCGAAAACATCATTCATCCATGTTGCATACTCGAGAATACATTATGCAAACTAAGTAGTGATAATTATGTACAAGTTGGTGCATACCTTGCGAAAGTCCCTTGGCCTATGCGGACTAGGCTTTGCTTGGCCTTGCTACATCATGTTGGAAATAGTTGGACTTGAATTGTATATGCCTAAGAATATCCTTTCGAAACGATTGGCCCTTTTCGATGTTGGCTTTGCCTTAATAGGCTTAAGATGTTTGTCCCTATTCTAATGAACAACGGTCATGCTTGATCCCTTCAAGGTACGGGTTGGGTACGTAGGCAGCCGCAATACAAAGCATTAAACGCTAATATCATCAAATTTAGAGGTGACTGCGACATTATGGTAACTCATATCATCTAGCTCGGCAATGCTAGGCAAGAGATGATTATTACCGCACTTGATGAGGTAGTTTCATTCCATTGATGGATGTTCATACTTCCTATCAAGACATAAGG
Source organism: Papaver californicum (assembly GCA_023531435.1). NCBI lineage: Eukaryota > Viridiplantae > Streptophyta > Magnoliopsida > Ranunculales > Papaveraceae > Papaver > Papaver californicum. The sequence goes on from JAJJMC010022576.1 coordinate 3,396,755, forward strand.
TATGAATGGAATATGCCTGGTTGTTGCACTCTTGGAAAGAGCAAGATCAGTGCATGCACTGGACGCTTAGTTGAAACAGAGTTGGAAAATAGAAGAAAAAAAATTAGGCATGATAATCTAGATGCTAGTCCAAGGCATAAGTTAGGCCTGGAAAATACTCATACGTATGTGATGCTTGCCAAAAGCATTCACTATTGGCTTTAATGGCCTTGTACCATTTGCAGAACAAGGGTGAGGTGGAACGGTATGGAAACTATGTTTCGAGTATCATGCTTGCAAAGCATGCTTGGAAAGGCGAATCGAACTGTATTTTCCAAACAAGAAGTGAAGCTTTAAGGACCGGTTACCGTCGTCTCGAGTGGTAAATCGGGGAGTTCTGGCCTTCGCGGCGCATAGCGCCGAGGGGCGGAATTTCTCGGTCTATCACACTTGGAATTGCAACTACCTAATCGAGTGTGGCAACAATCATATCTTGACTTGACATTGCCGAGCCATATGATATGAGTTACCATAATGTTACAATCACCCCTAAATTAGATGATATGAGCGACAAGGTGTTACACCTCAATGCTTTGCATTTCGGTTGCCTACATACCCAACCCGTACCTTGAAGGGATCAAGCATGACCGTAGTTCATCAGAATAGGGACAAGCATCTTAAGCCTATTAAGGCAAAGCCAACATCGAAAAGAGCCATCGTTTCAAAAGGATATGCTTAAGCATATATAATTCACGTCCAACTATTTCCAACATGATGTAGCAAGGTCAAAGGCCAAGCAAATCCTAGTCTGCATAGGCCAAGGGACTTTCGCAAGATATGCACCAACTTGTGCATAATATCACTGTTTAGTTTGCATAATGCATTCTCGAGTACACAACATGGATGAATGATGTTTTCGTATCATTCAAGCTTCCTCGAGTAAGCTACATCGCAATAGGGATGCTTCCTTGAGTAAGCATCCTCGAGTAAGCTTCATAGATTCCAACCAGCGACTCCTCCCTATATATTCCTTAATCACATTTCCATATATTTGGAAAAGGAGGGTAAGGGACATCCATCGATGCACTTTTTAATAATGCATACCCAGGTACGCATCACGGATTAGTGAAGCTTTCTTGTGTAAGCTTCGTATCAACATGAATGTTTCCTCAGGTACGCATCCTCGGGTACACTTCATAGGGTCAATGATGTTTCCTCGAGTAAGCATCAACTTCTAACCAACACCTCCTCCCTATATATGTCTTACCAACATTTCTACATATAAAAATAAGGAGGGGAGAGGACATTCATATACTGTACGTTCTAATCATGCGTCCTCGAGTACGCATCACGACACATAATGCATTAGCACTATAGTGCGCTCTCGAGTACGCGTCAAGGCCATTTGTGCCTTTCCCGGGTAAGGGTCATTTTTGACTTGTGATGTATTTTCGAGTATATATCACGCATAATAGTGCGTAAGCACTATAATATAAGGCTGATGCATCCACACCTTGATGCATCCCTGAGTAAGCTTTATAAACTTGAGATGAAGCTTCATCCCATACCATAACGCGTCCTTGAGTAAGCGGAATGCGAACTTTGTGGCGCGTTACGTACCATCTTTCACCAAAACCACCTTTTGTATTGATTTCTTAAAAAGATTGAAATATGTTGGTAAGTACGATTGATTACTGTTAGAAGCATGTCGAGAATCCTATGGAGACGATTGTTCTTCCGAGGCTGATTTTGTTAAAATTGATTAGGCTACCTTGTTCGATCTTGTCTGGGTAAGGGTTTTTTTCCTTAAAACAAATTCAGATGTCGTTCTTTATTTTCATTTCTTTATAAGTGTATTATCTCTGCGTATGGTTTAACTTCAATTGTATCCATTGCTTTATTTTATTTCGGTGGTATTTGAAATCATGATTAAGGGGTTTTTGAGTTTTTGTTGCGATTTAGGGGTTTTTGTTTCTTGGATTTTCAAGAGGAACATACCTATTGAAGAAGTACTTGAGAGTTTGAAATGTAAATAGAGAAGGACTTAGTAATGAAGCTGCTCAATAAATTAGCCATCTTTGGGAACAACAAGCTTGAAGAGAAAAAGGGTTTCATGATTTCCTCTCTGTTTTTGGTGTTTTTATTGCTTGGTCTTGAGTATTTTTTTTTTTGCTTAAATATTAGTTTTGGTGTGTTTGTGTAGGAGAGTAAGGTCTTAATATTCTTAGTGTTTATGTGGAACCCATTGTCACGGGTTGTGGAATTTGTTGCAATCATGGCTATAACTCTTATTTAATCGAGGACTAAGTACTGTATTTTCCATATGTATTACTTTGTTAGTACATATTCAGATTTATTTTTTACGTCTACAGTACCCTGTTTGTTTGTTGCAGAACAAACACCAGGTTGGCATGATTTTGTACGGATTATTACACTCTTTCTAATCAACTCAACTATCAGTTTCATTGAAGAGAATAATGCTGAAAACGATGTTGCTAGTTTAATGACTTGTCTTGCTCTTAAAGTTAAGGTAAACCCACTTCTCCTGCTAGTTAATTGTAGTTGTTCTGCACACTTTCCTTTTACACGCCAACAATGATATTGATTTATATTTTACGAAGCATAGTGGCACTTAATAATTTGAACTCTTTTGTGAAGAAAATACCTTTGGTGGAGCTATCCTATATTCTATTTCTCTAACAACCTGTGAGTTTTTCCTCTTTTTTGGCTTTACTTTGCTGACCAAGTGGTGTTATACGCCACTCGAATAGACTCTTATCTAGTTATCTGAATGATGTACTTGTTTCTCTGCGTAGAGCCCTCTTTCATAATCAACTACAAAACAACTGGGTGACTTATTTAACAAGAACTCATCACATTGTAAGATAGGTCCCTTGAATTTCTCTTTTAGTTCTTACGAATAACCATAATGTTTTTTTGGAGGAACTTCATATTTTCTCCTTCCGAGCATCGTTTTTATAAGCTTATGCGTTCCATTAAGTATCTCTTTCATGTAATTCAGGAATATCTCTTTCAATGCCTACAAGGAAACCTTTCTGAGAATCGTGGAGCATTACCAAGTAAGAAGAGCATGTAATTAATTAATAATGAAAAAAATATACTGTCTACTCCCATATTAAGATGTATTGCGTAGTCTCACTCCGTTCATGCTAGCAAAGTGTTCTATTGCATTACCAATTAAATGCTTTCAAAATTATCTCAATCTCCTTGTCTTAGAATTGTCATGGTAGGATTCATTCATTTTGACGTCCTGATGCAGTCATCTCTCATAGAATTTCGAATATCACTCAACACAAGTTCTGCAAACAACAGAAATGCCAGTTATAACTGAGACAATTTCTGAGTTGAGAGTTGAACTAACATTTGGGCAAGATAGGTGCAGGTCTGCAACTCCAAAATTCTCTTGTTGTGACTAGCAAAGAGTTAGTTAACTTATGTTATGTCCGCAACTCAGGTATTCTCTAAGGTCTTTGTAATAAATGCGCTATTGGTGATGTTTCTACAATTTTCCATTTTAAAAGTTTCTCATGTGTCAGATTTAGTTAATATAAAGAATTTCTATTTTGAGATTTTGTAACCAGTCCACATTTCCACTTAGAAAAATTCAGTTCGTGATTTAAGGTATTATGTTTTCTTGTATAGATATGTTGTTATGCTCGACTCATTAATAAGTTTTTAATTTGTTTAGGTGTTGGAAATGTAACACAAAAGAGATTGAACAAATATGTTGGGTCTTGCAGAACTCAGACCATTTATATTGTTATTCCATTACCCGATGATTTGCAGATATGAATTGAAACTTCTATGAGGTTTATCTTCGCAGTTCTCTAGAATTCTTTTTTCTTTATTGAACTTTTAATCTTATATCTACATTGTAGCCGCAGTTTCAATTCTAGGTTATCTTGTCTATCATACTAAAATTCATAGAATAATATCCAAGGTTAGCTTTAGTTGATGTCAGTGATTCATTCATGTATTCGAAAGAATATGAATATTTACTATGTGTATCATGCACTTACATTTTTGACATCTAAATGACAGTGAATGAAATGAATGAAAGTAAAGTAAGAGAATATTAAGCATGAAATGTAGTGAATTAAGTGTGATTGATTGTTTTACATTAGGTGCATGTGTAGTTGAATTTGGAGCTTCTGTTGTTTGCAACCAATAGAGTACAATCATGTCAACTAAAAAACTAGTCGTACATATCTGCGGTTGTTCTATATTATCTTTGAAATCTTGTGTTCTTATTATGCCAAACGAAATTATTTTGTTAACTAATCCCAGGCTTATATTTGTTGCAAGTATAACATTTCAAAATGTATTACTCAGTACATCATTCTACAGTTTATTGTTTTGAAGATTTCAACATATCTTATTATTCTAAGAACTTATAATGCTTGTACAGGTGTGAATTCAGGTTTAATTTTGTTTTTTTTTTGTTGTGATTTTGAACCTAATTAGTTTGTCAACTGATTTCAGATATAATTTGGAATCAGAGTAACGTATAATGAATTAAGATTTTAATTGAATGGTTCATATGTTAGTTGGATTTAGTGTAATGTACAATAGATTCAAGTTTTAATTGAATGGTGATGGTTTTAAATTTATAAATCAGGTTCTATTGTAGGTATGAATGTGCATTTAATTTTAATTCAGGCTAATCAACTTTAATTCAGGTCAGGAAGCTTTAATTCGTTGGGATTCAGCCAAATCAGACGAGCTGAAAATGTTGTATTAAATTTGAATATAAGACACATCGAATTAGAAGTTGAACTTTTATATTTATTATTAATGAACCAAACTATAAGACGACCTCCAGCTGTATTACAGGAAGAGACGAAAACCTTATTTTATTTTCAGAGGTTAAAGTAGTATTCAAAACTGTACTTAAACAAAAAGTACACCTAGAATAGGACTGACCTAGGGACTGCTGGAAACCGTACTTTTAGAGGTTTCAAACCAGTTTAAACTGTCTTATAATGACCATTTTCACTACCATAAGAACCAACAGAATTGGTTCCAATCGTAAGTGAAAATGATGAAATCAAAGTTGGTTCCTTCATAGTAATAGACAGCCTGTCAAGCCAACTGTCCAAGCCTGCCGACTCACTCTACCAGCTGTACAATCCAGCATGTCTTCACATGCCTTCACCTGTTACATCCTAGTAGACAATAGTATATCAAGAGTTATAAATAGTACATTGTAAGGTACTGATATTTTTAATGAGAAAGTTAATGTTTCTTCTCCATTTTTTGTAACTCTAGTATGGTATTAGAGCGTACTTTCTTGGGAAAACGCTAAAGAAGATTCAAATGAATTCTTTAAATTAATTCTTGATAGAAGTTTGATTCAGATAAAATTCATTTTTCTAATCCTTTCTTCATTGATCAGTGAAGCTGTTAATGTGATTCTTGAAAGAATCAAATTCAACATCAGTTGCTTCCTGAAAACGTAAGTTTTCTTCTCTCGATTGAATCAATTACTCGACTGATTCAACAGCAGCAGCAGCTTTAATCAAAAGCAATTTTCAAGAAACAGTAAACATTAATTGAAAGAAACAACAGCGTATTCTTTTTCAATTGATATCTTCGATATTCAACATTAATGCTCAGTAAATACAGCAGGCGTGGCAGACAAAAGTTAGTGGAGGTCATTAGCTATCTATAAGTTTCAAGAAGCATTAACTCTTTAAAAGTTTCGAGAGACTTTTTCACAGATATATAACAAAGTTAAAGAACCAGAGGTGATTCTTTTTCATTTTCTCTTCGTTCTTCATTTTCTTGAATTGTTCTCTGCTGAGATTTTCTTTTTTTTCTAGTTATTTCTTCACTGATCTTGCTAATACAAACTAGATCTCTGGTTCTCTAGTATTAAGAGGATGAAATCCGACCTTGATAATCTTTAACCAGATATCTTGTTTGTAGTAAAACTGATCACTTATGTCTCTGATATAAAGATCTCTGATCTAAATCATCTTTGTTCTTCTTCAACAAATTCATGATCGAAACATTTTCATCTTCTTCTTCTTCTAACATGGAAAATCCATCTTCAAACCTTATATCAAAAATTCCTCTCAATCAACTTTACAATTTTGTTCATCTGAAATTGACAGAAGACAATTTTCTCATCTGGAAAAATCTGTTACATCCAATCATTCTCAAATACAAGCTAAAGAAATTCCTGGATGGATCTTTCCAATGTCCTCCACAGTTCACAAATCAAAGAAACCAGCAAAATAATGTTGAAAATCCGTTATACACTGAGTGGATTGATGAAGATTCCACGATAACTATGTGGATCCACTCAACTATTTCTGACTCCATCTTAGCCTATTTCATACATTCATCAACATCTGCTTCTCTCTGGCAAAATATAGAAAATCGTTTTGGTAGAGCATCATCAACTCATTCTATCCAGTTACGAACAAAATTACTATCAATTACTCAAGGAACAAGATCCGTTTCTTCTCTTATAAATGAAATAAAAACCCCATCTGACCAACTAGCATCCACTGGTGAAATAGTCAGTGACAAAGAACTAGTAGTGATTACTCTGAAAGCTCTCAATAACGACTATATACCTTTTGCAACATCGATTCGTCATAGAAATCCTCCGGTTACTTGCATCGAACTTCACAACAATCTAAAAGTGAAGAAACAATAATCCAAGAACGAGCAAAGAATCAGAAAGAAGAGCAACATGCCAAAGATTTCCTTACTAACTATGGAAAAAATTACACAGGAACTTCATCTACACATCCTCGAGTTTTTCACAAGAATAATCAGAGAGGTTCCAATTTTGGACATAGAACTCCAAATCCGGCAATATTTCATAAACAAATATCAGAAAGAGGAACATATCAGAAGATCAAGCCAGTGTGTCAAATATGCAACATTCCAGGTCATATCGCCATGACCTGCACTCAGAGGCTTAACTTCACATATCAAGGAAGAAAACCGCCATCAAATCTCACAGCAATGCTTGCTGCAACAGATATTTTTGGAGAGGAGGAATTGATAGCAGACAGTGGAGCCACTAACCACATAACATCTGATAGCAAAGTCCTGCAAGAGTGCACTGCCTATGATGGCTCAGAAACAATACAAACTGCGAATGGTGAAGGTATGCAGATAACTCACCAAGAAAACTCTAGTAAATTTTCTAGTACTAATTCTTTCAATCTTAATAATGTCCTTATTGTTCCTAGTGCTTCTCATAACCTTCTGTCTATACATAAATTTGCTGATGATAATCATTGCTCCTACTTTCGATTCTTCTGGTTTCTATGTGAAGGACAAGACCTCGGGGAAATTACTTTTCCAAGGTCCACATAGAAATGGTCTCTACCCAATTTCATTCATCAATTCACATCGTGCTCCACAAGCTCATTCCTCCATAATCACTGACAACCTCATTCTTCACAGAAGATTTGGTCATCCATCGTTTCAGACACTGCAAAGGTTATGTCATCACTTACATATGCCTAATCCTATCCATAAACCACTTTCATGTATGGATTGTAAACTCTGTAGGAGTCATAAACTACCTTTTAGTTTGTCTCAAACCTTTGCAAATAAACCTCTTCAACTATTGTATATGGACCTCTGGGTCCATGCCATGTAGCATCTGAAGCAGGAAACTTGTATTACGCCAATATAATCGATGAATATTCAAAGTATTGTTGGATTTTACCACTGGCATCCAAATCTGAGTTTAAGCATGTGTTTGTTTTGTTTGTCACTAGAGTAGAAAAGTTACTGTCTCATCTTGTAGTCACGATTCAAACTGATAATGGAGGTGAATTCATAAACCATTTTTTAAAAGACTATTGTGACACTAGAGGAATCAATCATGAACTTTCATGTCCACATACTCCAGAATAAAATGGAGTAGCCGAAGTGAAGCACAAACATCTTCTTGACATAACTAGAACTCTTCTTTCTCAATCCAAGTTACCAACATCATTCTGGGTTGATGCATTACAGACATCAAATTTTGTGATTAACAGATTACCTACCAGGTCAATAGAGCATCTGTCTCCATATCAAAAATTATTTGGAAAATCTCCAGACTATAATTTTCTCAAGGTTTTTGGTTGTAGCTGTTATCCATGGTTAAAGCCATACACTACAAACAAACTGCAACAGAGAAGTAAATGATATGTATTCATAGGTTATAACTTACAACAGAAAGGGTACAGATGTTTAGATCCTACAACTGGTACTGTTCACATCTCGAGGCATGTTACTTTTGATGAAAATAATTTTCCTTTCTCCATATTGATTAAGTCTGTATCCACTGAGCTGTATTCATCCACAACCAGTGAACCTCAAGTCAGTTCTGAATCAATCGGCACTCATCCATCACCATCCACAACAGTGTCAGCTACATCTATCACAGTACAGAATAGGCATAACATGCTAACCAGGGGGAAAGCAGGGATTAGCAGGCCAAAGTCACTTTCATCCACAAGATATCCATTAAATGTAGCATTTATTAGTGCTCCGATTACTGTTCCTACTTGTATCACTACGGCAAACAAAGAACCAGTATGGCGTGAAGCGGCTACAAATGAATACAAGGCCCTAATAGATGCTGGAACGTGGTCTCTTGTGGATCCACCTGAGCAAACAAATATAGCGGGTTGCAAATGGGTATTTCGTGTGAAATATAACCCGGATGGCAGTGTGGCAAGACACAAGGCAAGGTTAGTGGCAAAGGGCTACCATCAACAACCAGGCCTGAAATTTCGATCACACTTTCAGCCCAGTTGCTAAACCAGTTACCATAAGAGTGATCTTATCTCTTGCTGTTCAATACAATTGGACAATATCTCAACTAGATGTCTCAAATGCATTTCTTCACGGTGATCTCAAAGAAGTGGTGTACATGGTCCAACCACCGGGATACATAGATCCAGCAAGGCCCAAAGTTGTTTGTTTACTGCATAAAGCCATCTATGGGCTTAAGCAGGCTCCACGAGCCTGATACGAAAAACTGAGTCACAGCCTATCCATTCTTGGTTTTGAGCAATCAAATGCAGATACTTCGATGTTTGTTTATTATAAGCAATCACAAATTACTATAACACTGGTATATGTAGATGACATATTTCTTACAGGGAGCTCAAAGAATCATATACAGCAAGTGATAACTCAATTACAACTGGTTTTTCCTATTAAGGACTTGGGAAATGTTCATTATTTTTTGGGCTTAGAAGTGGACAGGACTGAGACCTCATTGTTACTGGGTCAGACGAAGTATGCAATGGACTTACTGACAAGATACAAAATGGACGGATGCAAGCCTTGCAACACTCCTATTGCCGTGTCTATTTCATTAAGCAAAAATTCTAGAGACATTTTGACAAATCCAACTGAGTACCGATCCTTAGTTGGAGCCCTACAATACTTGACATGGACGCGACCGGACATCTCTTTTGCAGTAAATCTAGTTTGTCAGTTCATGCACGAACCAAGAACTGGCCATCTAGAAGCAGCAAAATGAATTCTAAGATATCAAGGGTACACTATATCATGAGCTATGGTTCACCAAAGGAACAACATCTTTAGTGGTCTATTCAGATGCGGACTGGGCTGGATGTGTGGACGATCGCCGATCCACGGGAGGCTATTGCATTTTTTTGGGCTCAAACATGATTTCATGGTCATCAAAGAAGCAAACAACGGTTGCTAGATCAAGTACGGAAGCGGAATATAGAACGCTTGCCCATACAGCGGCATAAATAGTATGGCTATGTTATCTCCTAAATGACTTACATTTCAAAGCAACAAGAATCCCAAGGATAGGTTGTGACAACATTAGTTCCATTAGTCTAGCTTCGAATCCGGTTCGACACTCGAGAATGAAACATGTTCATCTAGACTATCACTTTGTGAGGGAAATGGTCCATGCTCGCAACTTGGATGTTTTCTACGTACATACGACATCCCAATTAGTCGATATCTTTACAAAAGGTCTTCCTAGTCCTCGATTCAGCGCTCTTCGCAACAAGCTCAAGGTTGTCTCTACCACTTAAGCTTGAGGGGGGATAATAGACAGCATGTCAAGCCAACTGCCCAAGCCTGCTGACTCACTCTACCAGCTGTACAATCCAGCCTGTCTTCAAATGCCTTCACTGTTACATCCTAGTAGACAATAGTATATCAAGAGTTATATATTGTACACTGTAAGGTACTGATATTTTTAATGAGAAAGTTAATTTTTCTTCTCCATTTTTTGTAACTCTAGTACATAGAAGTCATTAAGTAAAAACACCAGCATAGTTTTAAAATGAAACCGTGAATAATAAAAAAAAAAAAGATGAAACATAAACCTAATTATGTTACAAAAAGATAAAAACAAGATGAAACCTAATTACAGATAATCAAGGGAAAACAGATGAAACTATTATTATGAAACCGTGAATAAAAATCACTGATCAAATACCTATGACAAGATGAAACCTATTTATGAAACCGTGAAAAACACCAATAACAGACAAATGTAATCAAAATCACTAATGAAACTAAATGGAGAAACCAAAAATCATTGATGGATGCATGTTGATTTCATCGAAATAAACCAAAAAATTAACACCACAAACACAGTTTAAACCAAAATATCACTGATGCTTGAAGAAAGCTAATCATGCAAAATTAGTTGATACGATTCTTACCTTTTCGAGCTTGTTTCACTGTTTTTCTTTAATTTTGATCTTTCTTTTTCTCCTGTTGATTTTGTTTCTTCACCATCTTGTTTATTGAAACGATTTAGGTCAGGAATTAGGTTTTAAAAATGGTTCAATTTATACTTATGGTTCAGAAAATGGTTTTACTGGTTGAAGTAAGTAAGAATTGAAGAAGAGAGAATCAAAAATTGAAGGATGAATTTCGCAGATCTGAGAGTTTTTGGATTTTAAAGGAAATAGGAAAGAGAGGGTTTAATGAATTTGGCTGTCACGATTGAAGATATACGGTGGAACATAATAAATTCCATGTGGTGGTGTTTGTTCTGTTATTTGGATTGAGTTAGAGCAAGAGTAATCAAAAACCAAACTAATCAAGAGGAGCATTGAACGTTATTAATGGGAAAATTGGATTTTATATGTCAGATGGTGCTGTATTATAGATCTGTTTTCTTCTCTTGGGGATAAATTTTAATTTGGTGAACCAAGTCCCAAACTTCTTACTGTTGGAGAAGTTCTTGTAACAATGAACAAACCAAACAGAAGCTTGAAGATAGTTAAGGGTTAGAAGAAACAACAGCAGACTTCATACAAACACACACACAGGAAGATGGAGTCGCCTGTTCAACAGACTGCCCTTAACTCGATATTTGTCGGGTACACCTCTAGAAAGAGTGTTGCTATACCACTAGTCAGGACAAATCGAATCCAGGATAAAACCACCTGATACCAACCCAGCTAGCAAAAACTCGTTGGCCCGTTGTGAACTTAACAACCGAATAAGATTTATAGAAAAATAAAACTACGTGCGCAAACAAAGCGAGAAGAGGGGAAAAGTCGTCAGGATAGTAGCTGCGACTGGGGTAAGTAAAAATGAAATTTTTCTTTTTCTTTTATAGGCAAATTTGAGAGAAGAGAATTAAATTGTATTTATGAGAAATCTTTTTATTTAATTCCCATAAATTCTCATAAATAATAAAATGGTTTTTAATGTTGATTATAGGAATTTAACATAAAAAACCATTAAGTCTTGATAGGCACACGCTGGCACACGCTGCGCACACATCGAGATCACGCCGGGCACTCGTCGGGCACATGCCATCTCACGCAAAACACACGCACGCATACGCAAGCTTCGCAAGTCAGCGGCCCGCGTGCTTCAGTGCGAAGCACCGCACATGTGTGAGTTTGCCCACTAGCTCATTCCCTTAGTCCATATCCAATACACAAGTTCTTTCCCTTAGGTGCAACCTTTGTGGTAATATGGATAGACTTCATCCTTGGTTTGTCCAATGTGGGACTAACCAAGGGTTTCTCATTCACTAAGAAGTGAAAAGTGGATTTGTTATTTCCACCCCAATATAGGCTAGTGACCATTTGGTCCCATCAAGATAAATTAGGTAACAAAACAATTTTGGTAATAAATCACTTTTTAATTCTAACAATCCCCCACATGAATGAAGAAAGCGATAAATCAGAAAACCGGAAAACGAGAAATACCTCTTAAGCAATAGGTGTCCATATGGAATTGAACCTTTTCTTAGTGAGAAGTACCGGAACTACTTGATGGACAGTGAACGCGATGTCTTGAACTGCCATCGTTTGGTGTAATTCATCAATAGCTCCTTACGCGAGATATCTCTCAAGAGTGCTGTTAAGTTCACGCCGTTGTGTCTGTTTTGGCCCTGGACGTATCCCGTTTCTCAGAATGCTCTAGAGAATCAGCTCAGTTCTCATAGGAAGCGACCCACTTCCTCATTCAGATAGGTGAGTTCTATCAAGAGTGTTAAATGCTACACCCCATTTCAATCTTAAATTGAAACTATAGAACTCATTAAGACTTTACTATAAGTCATCCTCACATGCAGTCACACTATCACGTCTATACCATAGGGAAGGGACAGATAAAATAATTCTCTGATAGTGTTTAATTTTTACCCGCCACAAATTAGTTATCTCATTCAAAACCTTGATCTTGGGATCTCCAGTCATCAAGGTTGAGTATCCCTCATGGCAAGTTTTAATTGATGAGCTTAAGTCCCATCCCCCTCGATGCATTACTAACTATCTCCTTGGACAAGCCTTTCGTCAAAGGGTCTGCGATATTCTCCTTAGACCTCACAAAGTCAACAGAAATAACGCCATTCGAGATTAGTTGTTTTAGAGAATTGTGTCTTCTCCAAATATAAATGGATTTTCTATTATAATTGTTATTTTTGGCATTAGCTATTGCAGCTTGACAATCGCAATGTATAGATATAGCTGGCACAGGCCTATGCCAGAGAGGGATGTCTTCTAAAAAGCATCTTAGCCAAGCGGCTTCCTCTCCTGCTTTATCTAACGCAATAAACTCGGATTCCATAGTGAACCGAGCGATACAGGTCTGTTTGGAACTCTTCCAAGACACTGATCCACATCTTAGAATGAAAACGTATCCACTCGTATATTTAGACTCCTTTGAGTATGCTATCCAGTTTGCATTACAATGTCCTTCAAGGACTGCAGAGTATCTTTTATAACTCAAACAAAGTTTAAAGTGTATTTTTGATACCTTAACACTGTAAAAAGTGCATCCCAATGCTCCTATCAAACTGGTTATATTTTCTAAGTACAGATTTAATGTAATGAGATTGACTAAGACTATATCTATTAGACTCTCTTCTAATTTTCATCCCTAAGATTACATCTGAGGGACCTAAGTCTTTCATGTCAAGGTCTCATTCAACATGTTCTTAGTGGAATAAATTACATCTATGGTTGTATCCAGTATAAGCATATCATCAACATACAAACATACAATCACACAAGCATCATTGACAATTTTAGTGTAAACACACTTGTCAGATTCATTTATTTTAAAATCCACTAGAGAACATTACATGATCAAAATTTTCATGCTCTAAAAGATTTTTTCTATTCTAAATCTTTCGCCTCTTCTAGGCTCAACTTCATCTTCCTATAGAAGTATTGTCTGACAAGTAGAAAGGACATATAGGGGATCAATACATATCATGCGAGATTCATATTTCAAAGGAAAATAATTTTTCCAATGAACATAACATCCCTAGATTCCATATTAGTATTCAGACCAATTTCTAAAATATCAGAACTCACAACCCTAACCTTATGTAGTGCGTTCAGGATATCCTATGAAGACACAATCAACAGTTTTGGGGTCATATCTATGTCCTCTTAGGTGGAGGGATAGAAGCCTTAGTCAAGCACCCCCCACATTTTTGAAGTATGCAAAATAGGGTTGTCTGCCTTTCTATAATTCATTTGGAGATATATCTGATCCTTTAATAAGTACTTTGTTCAGGACATGTCAAGCTGAGAGGACGGCCTCCCCTCACAAGTTCGTAGGTAGTCTTGAACTAATTCATGGTTTTATCATCTCCTTAAGGGATTATAATTTCACCTCTAGTTTGAACTGAGTTCAAGTCAACTAGGTCTGAGGAATTAATTCCAAGAGTTTAAAATTTTTCCTGAACATTTTTCTTATAAGAGATTTTAGCATATTTTAATTTATGCATATTTAATCTTTATGTTTACTTTCCAAATTAAATTAGGGAATGCAACCTATGCTCGCCAGATTAATCATTGAAAAACATGACCAAGTCTGTCATGTCAAACATTCAATAACACACAACCATAAAAGGAATCAATTTTATTTATTTAAATTGAGGTTACATTTAATATGTAAAAAACTCTTTGTCTTATGTCTCTTTTCTACATAGTCTTTACACTGAGGTACACTATTTTTTTTTTCAGATTCATGAAAACCCTTATCATCTAATATACTACAAGATACAAGAATTTTACAGATGTCCGGAACATGAACAATTTCTTCAATGTGAGAGATTTGCCAAAAATGAGCTTCAGCCCAACTTTGTCTTTTTCCGCAACCTGTGCTGCGGTCGAGTTACCCATATAGAGCTTTTCTCCTTCCCCTACCTTCTGATAGGAGGTGAACACATCTTTGTTTCCGCGCACATGCTTGGTAGCACCAGAGTCTACCCACCAGTCTCTCACATTGGTTACCAGATTGACTTCAGACACTGTATCAAAAAAACTTGTTCTTGTTGTTTTTCATAACAATTAGCATCATTTTATTTTATTTCTCTATAAATAAAATCCTTACGATTTTTATAAAATATTACCTAATTATAATATGAATATGATTTATTTATAATCAAATAATCAACACCCTACGCATGCTCCATGTAAAATCATTTTAGTGCATGATAACTACGTTTTATTATGCGTATAATAATTGTCTTGATTTTATGCATTAAATTTAGTGCATAAATTTTAGTGCACAATTACGTTTCATCAAACGTGACCTACGGTTATTAATTTGAGTGTATTAGCCGTTTTAATAATTTCAAGACAGCATGCATACGATTTATATATTAAAATATATTATGATTATAATTAAAAAATCATACCTGCATATTATGATTATCGTTGCAGTCACTACCACCATTTGAGCAATAGTTGCCCTTTTAGCCATGGGCTCTCCATCAAATCCCTGCCGAAGAATGCAATTGGCCCAAACCCATATCATCAGCTAGAATGCACCCAAAATCACCAGAAGCAGATAACCCAGATTCACAATCAAACACGAATTGAACAATAGCTATATATAGAGGTTCAACTTAGTAGGGCTAGGAATAAGTTACAAGTCCAAACACCCAATTGGAAGTCCATATTTAAAAGAAAGTCTGACTCTTGACCTGATTAACTGAATTGACCAAGTCAACTCCTTCTCAATTTCGGTCACCACTAGGTCTACGTCCTGTCCGGCCATTCTTTTAGGAACTTCATCAACCACCTCATGTGCAAATCTCTTGTAGTAATTGGGCATGTCTTGATGGTGTTATAACCGTTCACTCCTTCCCTTCAACGTTTCAAGCATTCAATCAAAATATTAAACAACCAACAATCACTTCCATTCTTTCCCCGATCCTGTTTGATTCACAGATACATATTGTGTCGTCCCTTGACCGGCTCACCATTCTTGCTGCGTGTTAGCACAATTTCTGCCAAGTTAGAAAATTGGTGTAAGCATTTTTTCGAACACGTTGTGGGCGTGACTTGAGAAGGGGAAGAATAACCAATGCTTGTTCGTATAACTTCTCGAAAATCTTCTTCCCTGCAATTTTAGCTCACATTACAACCATTTACACATTCATAACCCATGGGAACACAAACTTTCTTAGTTTCACGACCATCATCTCAAAACAGACTTGCTTCTCCCTGTTTTTTGGGGAAGAAACACAAAACCCAAACTCTTCCATTCTTCACTAAGACAGCCCCAAAACATCAATTCAATCATAACCCACTCGTTCTCCATCCCTTAATGGTCTAATACACACTTCAATTTTCATTCAAACTCAAATTTAATTGAAGCCCTAATTTTCTATTTCACCTCAGAGAAAATTAGCTTCTTCAATTTCGTTGAATCTGTAACATCACAAATGTGAAGTAAGCTCAGAACTTGAATGCGTTTGTTGTTGGAGAAGAACCCAAATCATGGGCAGTAACAGCTGGATTTGGAGTTGGAGATGATGAAGATGTATTGCTACTTGCTGAAGAATCATGAACGGCTTTGTATGTAGAATCAGAAATAGCTGTTGCCCAAAACACCAATTGGTTCCGCAGCAGGAGAGAAACAGTATAAGAACAAAAATGGCAACAAATCATTTCAAACACCAATACCGTATCAGTTGGTTCAACAACTACGTGCATCATCCAATATGAATTGAATCCATTAAATAGAAATAGAGACCCATGGAGTAAGAACTGAGTATCTTTTGTTGTAACAAAACCCCAAACACGGTGACGATCAGCTTAAGAAACTTGGCAAATTACAAGAATGAAGAAGGAAAAGAAAAAGAATACGACTCCTTCCATCTACTCTTCTATTTTCTTAGAAATCCAATTCTCGTAACCCATTCTCAATTCCCAGAAGTGCAATATTGGAAAATCCATTTACAATCCTGCTTCTCTGTTTTCCTTTGCAACAACAGAAATGCTCTGTTGACTCACGTGAAATGTTGAATGTGTTGAACTTGAAGTACTTGTATTTCTTCTTCTTGACTCCTCCCCCGAATATAAAACATTCATCCATCAAATTCATTTTTTTATCCATTGAGACAGAAAAATTATGTATCGAGTTAAGATTGTTGGAGAAGTTCCTGTAACAATGAACAAACCAAACAGAAGCTTGAAGATAGTTAAGGGTTAGAAGAAACAACAACAAACTTCATACAAACACACACACAGGAATATGGAGTCGCCTGTTCAAAAGACTGCCCTTAACTCGATATTTATCGGGTACACCTCTAGAAGTTGCTATACCACTAGTGAGGACAAATCGAATCCAGGATAAAACCACCTGATACCAACCCAGCTAGCAAAAACTCGTTGGCCCGTTGTGAACTTAACAGCCAAATAAGATTTATAGAAAAATAAAACTACGTGCGCAAACAAAGCGAGAAGAGGGGAAAAGTCGTCAGGATAGTAGCTGCGACTGGGGTAAGTAAAAATGAAATTTTTCTTTTTCTTTTATAGGCAAATTTGAGAGAAGAGAATTAAATTGTATTTATGAGAAATCTTTTTATTTAATTCCCATAAATTCTCATAAATAATAAAACGGTTTTTAATGTTGATTATAGGAATTTAAAATAAAAAACCATTAAGTCTTGATAGGCACACGCTGCGCACACGTCGAGATCACGCCGGACACTCGTCGGGCACCTGCCATCTCACGTAAAAACACACGCACGCACACGCAAGCTTCGCAAGTCAGCGGCCCGCGTGCTTCGGTGCGAAGCAGCGTACATGTGTGAGTTTGCCCACTAGCTCATTCCCTTAGTCCATATCCAATACACAAGTTCTTTCCCTTAGGTGCAACCTTTGTGGTAATATGGATAGACTTCATCCTTGGTTTGTCCAATGTGGGACTAACCAAGGGTTTCTCATTCACTAAGAAGTGAAAAGTGGATTTGTTAATTCCACCCCAATATAGGCTAATGACCCTTTGGTCCCATCAAGATAAATTAGGTAACAAAATAATACTCTTGTTATTTCCAATCCATCATTATTATTAACCAATCCATATACTTAAAAAAATCCATTTTTTTATTTTTTTTATTAATACAATCCTATGGATTGGATTTATTTTTTATGACTTTTAAAAACATAAATATTCCAACTTTTTCGTCTGTAATCAATCAAACATTATTCATCTTTCTTCTACCTATTAGCAGAAGAAACACTAAACTCATAATTACTGCAGAATTCAAATCGACTTAATAAATCGGATATTAATGAATATTTGTTGAAAAATTTAATTTCTTCATCTTGATTAACTCAAAAGTACATGAATACCAACAAAGAAGAAATCACTGTAAAATTTCTTGGAAATCACCGTTTCTCTTTTAACTTTTGTAGTAGCGTGACCGACACAGTCAATACAAAAGTCTGATCAGTGTTGTCTGTCAGTCTCTTTTCTTTTCAGACTTTATCAGAATCAAGGTTAAAGCGCAATTAAAATTCGTCAAAAAAAAAGTGAAAGCAATTAAAGCAAGACTTTTCTTGGTCGAATCAATACATTTCTGATTTATTCATTGGGAACAGAAGTTCGACAGTAATCACATCTTTTCCTCTCTCGTGTTTCTTGGTCAAATCAATTTTTTTTCAGCTTTATTCATTGTAAACAACAATTTCTTTTCCTCTCTCGAGCAGATCGCCTCGTCTTGCACGCCTCATCGATCAGAGAAACTTCTAGAGAAAAGCAACTTTAAAACTTCATTTCATCTCACTCTCTGTTTAAAGAAACTCCACAATATTTTCTTCTCTGTATTAGGGTTCCTTTTCTCCGTTTCATGTTCTTCTCTTCATACATACCAAACTCTCCAAGAAGGTTTGTCATCTCTTTTTTTTCCTCTGTTTATTCAACAATTTATAATCGTTGCAAAATCATTCTGTGCTGCTTAGTTTATCAGATTGGAAGCTTACTCTTAAAAATAATTTTCACTCGTTTCTACTACTTTTAGTTTTTGTTAATCAGAAGTTCAATGAAAAAAATTTCACTCGTTTCTACTACTTGTCTGTTGCAAGAAACTTGAATAAAGATGATCTTTTTTCCTGTGTAACTACTATTGATTTTCTCATATGTTTTTAATTGCTGTTTTGTTACTGATTTTGGCAGAGTTTGTCATTTTTTTTTTGTTTGTCAAGTCTTTGGGTCATAGAAGAAAGATAAAAAAGAAGAATATAGTTAAGCAGAAGTCCGAAGTTTTCCTTATTGAGGTGAAAGCCATGAATTTGGTGTTTTGAGATGATAATGAATTTGGTGTTTCTCTTTTCTTCTTCTTCTTCTTCTTCTTTCTTTTGATGATTTTTAGATGATAATGATCTTCTTGATGAGACTTGGTCACACAAGTACAAGGAAAGAAGGAAGGAAAAAAAGACCATCACAGAGGGTTGGGGGGTTGATAATGATCTTCTTCTTCTTGCTGTTTCTTTCTTCTTCTTATTATTCTTCTTCTTCTTCTGATTTAAATTTATGAAAGATTTTTAGTTTTGAGAATCAAAACATAACATAACAAAGTATAGGAGTTAGGACAATTGGGTTGAGATGAAGATCAAGTCTTGTATTGGATTGGTGACGTCTCAATCTGCTAATACTACTATCTCTCTGCTGGTGGTATTGTTGTTGACTACTACTATCTCTTCAATTGGAGCACAACTTACTGATCCCAATGAAGGTATCACACTAGTAACTTGATCTTCTATCATATTTTATTTACCATAATATGGTGTTTGTGTTTTAGCTTTTTAATTGGAGCTGTCGAATTTGTGCACAGTTACTGCGTTACTAGCAGTCAAATAGAATCTTAATGATCCAAGGAATTTCTTGAAGAAATGGATTAGACAGACAGACCCATGTACCTCCAAAGCACACCCAGCAAATTGTTGCGAATGTATGGCGCTACATGATTCATTTTGTGTTTCTTTATTACAGGGATTTCATGTGATTGCTACTGTAAGTTGTTTCCATTGGTTATTATTGTTCCGGTCAGACCCAAGTCTTTGTGATTGTTATTTTAATGTTATTCTGACTTGTTAATTGCACCCTCTTGAATGGAAACAAATTGGCAGGTTCCTTACCGGAGGAACTTGGTGATCTTCCAAATTTGGACAGAATTCAGATAGACCAGAAATTCATATCAGGACCATTGCCTGTATCATTTGCCAACTTGACCAAAACAAAGCACTTGTGAGTAGTTAATTACACAAGTTAACTCTCAATTTGCAAGTTAACTGCTTGCTATCTAAGTAATTTGTTTGCCGGTTCTTGCTTGTGCAGTCACATGAACAATAACTCAATCAGTGGATCAATTCCACCAGAGCTTTACAAACTACCTAGTCTTGTTCACTTGTAAGTTAAGTACCCAATTGGATCCAGTTAGTGCTGATTTTGCCTTCTGGTTTTATTTCTCTTTGTGCTTTAACATAGTGAGTTTCTGCAGACTGCTGGACAATAACAATTTATCAGGGCCTCTACCACCGGAGTTATCTAGGTTGCCTAACCTGCTTATTATGTATGATCTCTCCCCTTCCCTCAGTTATAAATATGGCGCATAGTGTAGTTCCTTCTTTCAGAACTATAAATCAAGAACTATACAGAGCTCACTATTACACGAGTATTTATTGATATACCTGTGTTTTGTCCATCAGGAGTCTTAGGAACTACAGCTACCTTCGAAAATATGGGTGGAAAGATGCTCGAAGCCGTCCTTATAAACATGTAAGCTATGTTCCTTTATCGTAACTCAGTATGTTTGCTTTTATCATACATGGTTGCTCAAATTGTTCTTTAGAACCATCCTTACCTGTCTTAGAACCATCCTTACCTGTATATCTGTTTCTGATAGAGAGCGCAGACATATCAAAAGAAAATGCAACTAATAAAGAACATTTATAAATGAGTTATTAAAATCTATTATTAATAAAAAAAAATCTAAAAAAACTAATAAGAGCCGAATCAACAAAATTTAAAAGCGAGTAACAACATTTAAGGTTTTCCACTCATCTAATCTATCTTTAATGTAAGTTTCCCATCCTTCAGCACATGGTAGATGTTGATATATCCAACTGGGATACAGTGGAGGTAGTGGAGCATTTGGGTATAGAACTGCCTTATTAAAGTGCATCCCATCACAATTCACAATTGAAACAATTATTGCATTTTCTAACACCTCACCCCTTAGTGGTAGATATGTCCTATACTCTGATTGATGAAAAAATGATAATATGCAATTAAATGTAGTTGCAAATAAACATCCCATTTCAGGGAATGCCATCCAACCATAAAATCCGCAACCATTATCTGATAGATGGTTTAACCTTTCTTTGAGTTTCAAGCATGAATCGTTACCACCTATAATACCAATATGAAGGTCCATGTTTGTTTTTAACTCAGCCATCATTTTAATCCGAACAGTCTTCCATCCATCAATTTTACTCAAACCTAACATTTCTGCACAAGCTCTATATCCACAATGACCATCACCGCGGACATTTTTCCAATTTATGAATAACTCTTTTCATAATGTTAACATCTAACCATTCAAACGACTTATCCGGTCTCTCGTTCAAATCTGGTATTCTACTTTCATTTGCTGCATTTTCATGTAATACAAGTCCCATACTCTCAGAATCAACCTCATTTTGAGATTTTATTTTTAACTTCTCAGCATTCTTTTTTAACTTCTCGGCATTTTTCTTTAGCTTCTCATCATTCTTTGTTAACTTCGTGGCAATCTTCTCAGCAGTCTTCTTCAACTTCTCAGCATTCTTCTCTAACTTCTCAGCATTTTTCTTTGACTTCAGAATCTGTTCTCTACCATGTTCAAATGCAGATGGATTTCTCTTTGTTGAGTTTGATGCTCTTTGTTGTGCTTTTGTTGGCGAACTTTGGTGGTGACCTGCATAACTGGTTCCTCTAACCTGGTCATATCTGGATCAGCAAGCTCATTCAATTTTTCTAGGATACACATACGTTGTAACGCGTTTGAATTGTTCCACTAAGCTTAATTTTTGGTATTTGTGGTAAATCGTCAAATTCGACCATTTCGTCAACACTATAAGGACGAGTACTTAGTTGTTTCCACTGATTGTCTATTGTATCAATAGGTATTGTCGTTCCATACCGTTCATACTCTTTTAATTTATGGTAACATGGTAGGCCATGTGTCTTGCGAAGTATATGGAGACAACGATTACCACCCTTATTTGTCCAAGTAAGCTCTTTATGAATTTTATCTAGTGCATAAATGGAAACTCTGTTCAACAACTCTTTGAAAATTGGTAGCTTTCGATGTTCATGTCGTACATGCATTTTGCTATACTCAAAATTTTTAAGTATCTCAACCATCCTCGATTCTGACATTAGGTGCATATGTTTCCAACAATATGTAAAATCACCCTTGGATGTAAGCAACCACCTTTTAAGCACACTGTGTTCGCTCTCAACACGGTTAGTGGTAGTGTTCCCGTAGTGTTTAATCTCGTTCGTCCATGCATGAACAAAAAATTCTTTATCTACCAATATTTCATCTTTCAAGTATGTAATGAATGCTTTGTATTTTTTTCCCCATGTTCCTATAAACTTGTTTAAAAGATCTTCATACTCTGTTTGTGTATCAGACTTCCACAGATTTTGCCAATCCTCTTTGATGTCATTTTGTTCTTCTTCATCTTTTGTGTACTTAACGAAATTTGTTTCAACATTTCTTGCAATATGCCAACTGCAACACATTCTCTTTGCATTAGGAAATACGGTTTGAATTCCAATTATTAGGGCTTGTTCTCGATCCGTAAGAAAAACAGAAGGTAAATCTGAGTTGTTGTATAGTCTTTTCAAACACTCGAGTGCCCAAATATAATCTTTCTGCTTTTCTTCTGACATAAATGCATATGCAACTGTAAAACTTGTCCCAGTCGATGTCACACCAGCAGCATGGAAAAGGGGTAGTTTCCATTTGTTTGTTTTATAAGTGGAATCCACGAAAACAACTGATGGAAAACATTTCACCAATTGTATACTGTCAGGATGTGCCCAAAATATATGACTCAACACATTTGTACCTTCAATGCGTTGATCCCATGCCACATATTTTTTGTCATTCAACAACTTCAACAAGTATTGCATATTTGTCCTTCCGTCTTTTTCGTTGGATTTTGTATAAGATTTGTAATTGTATATCGTTCGTAGACTAGATTTATTTTCAGGTTGCTTTCTTTTAATTGTTGATAAAATGATACCCGATTTACTTCCACTTGTCGTCATCATATCAACTATTTCTTTTTCATCACTCTGTAAACGAGCTGCATAAGGATGTCCAAGCAATGTATCGGATGGAGCATGATTGTGCACACCACATTGCACTTTAATAACCCATTTGTTTTTTTCAACACATGAAATTCTTAGTTTAAAAGGACAATTGCACTTCCTTGTGCCAGTTTTTCTACCCTTTTTGGAGACATGTTGTAGTTGCTTTTCAGAAGATCTGATAGTTCGAGCTCTATATTTACCTCCTCTTGCACATCCAAACTCAACTACCGACCCTTTATCCATCATATTATCATATGATTTGGTAATAGAAATACAAAATCTATTTTTTCTTACGACCATATGACACCATTGTTTAACATGATCCTTAGAGACGAAAACCTGAAAAAAAATAACATTACATTCAATTTAGTGAATTTTATCAACACGTAATAATTGTTGTGAATAAAGAAATAATAAGGAGAATGAATACCTCATTAGTCGAGAATTCGTCACGTACATCAAAACCAACGGGTGTATGAGATTTTAAAGACTGATCACCAAATGGTTCATAATTAGAAAATATTTGTAAGCGACTAAAAACAAACAAATATACAGGAAAACTACTAGTAACAAGCATGCCAAAATAGAGAGATAAAACAAAACGGTGACTAATCGTTGCACAGTTTTAATTTCGTAGGCAATATGTTTTATTTTCCACTTTTTGCTAACAAATTTTTTTGATACAGGATGTAGAAGGTTGCTAGGAGAAGATAATTCAACATGACATTGAAGTCTGTTTTCCCTGTAACTAATGGTGTGCTAAACTCTGTTTTCTGTTTTCCCTGTAACTAATGGTGCTAAACTCTGTTTTCTAATTTTATTGAAGTTTGTTTTCCCTGTAACTAAAACCTGTTTCTTTTATTTTCAAGTTTGTTAAACAATATTGTTAAGGCTTATCTCTGGACTTATTGGGTTTCTGAAATTGAACCCTGTTTTTAACGTTAATAAATTTATATTTATTTCTGGAAAAAAAAACAATCACCGAGTAACTGCAATCCCCACAATTAATAACGTTAATGAACCCTGTTCTAGTCTACCAAAACGAAAGAAACATCCAAAATTCAAAAAAAAAAAAAAAATATGGCAGAAAAGGGTCAATCAAAAAATTTAAGTTGCAATTAAATTCTTTAAGTAATACCGTGTGAGGTTGATTGTCAATGCAATTGAAATTTTCCACTTCAATGGTTGAAGGAGTAGAATCTTCTATCATATGTTATATACCAAAGTTAGATTTAGGGTTATTAGAATTTATAGAGATAAAGATTAGTAGAAGTGAAGAAGAAATAGATTTAGGGTTATTTATAAAAGAAACTAGAACTAAAAAAGGAAAAGGAAAATAAAGTTGGATTAGATTAATAAATTTTACTTTGATTGAGTTTTTAAAAAAATAGTGAATTCTATTTATTTTCTTATTGGATTGTATTAATAATAATTGTATTAATAATAATGGTGGATTGGAAATAACATGAATCTTTTGGTAATAAATCACTTTTTAATTCTAACACTTACTTAACAGTACTATCGAGTAACCAACTTTGAAATACATTTTCTTTCCATTTTCACCCTTCGATCCTCGGTGCTTTCCTTTTACCTGTACTTAACCCAACCCCAAACTCTCTCGAGGCTCTCTCTCATTCATTCACACAGAGACACATCAATGGTGTCAGTCAATTTCCGATCTCTATTAATATTCTCTGCAATCCTTCGTATCTTTCTAATAGTTTATGGAGAATGGCAAGATACTCATATGGAAGTTAGATACACAGACATTGATTACTATGTCTTCTCTGATGCAGCTTCTTTAATGGCTTCAGGAAGATCCCCTTATGAGAGATCTACATATCGATATTCTCCTTTGCTTGCATTTCTACTCATACCCAATTCATTTATTCATCAATCTTGGGGAAAATTTATTTTCTCTGCTTCAGGTATTACATTTAGTTTTGCTTTGTTATATAATATGTTGCTGTGTGTTTTGTGAAATTCTAATTGCTGTTAATTTGTCATTGTCATCAGTTTCAGTGATTGGGTGTAAGTTTTACATTATGAGTTTTAATTAGACGATTTTTTTTTACTTTGTTGATAGCTACTTGATTCTCGAATTTGTTGTAACAAGGTTGTCTTTTGAAACACAAGATGAGCTTGGAAAGGTCAATTTTTATGTCCCTTTTTGAAGTTTTAGACTTTAGTGGCTGCATAAGGATAGCTTAAATTCTAATATTCAAGTGAGTATTGATTCAATTTCATTAGTGACTACAATTAGAATCCTTGATCACACAATGGGTTCATCATGAAATGTAGTACAAGTAGTATTATATTCATGATGGTCTTAAAGTGTTTGAGGAAATACCTGAACAGAATTTTGATTTTTTTTCTTTGAGTGTGCCTTTTCTTATAAAACCTATGGACAATCCAGTGTATCGTAATAAAACCAATTTGAAACACATATACACGAACATGAAATGATTAGTTAGTTCTTATAGTTAATCCTTAAAATGATACTCTCTCCGTTTCAAAAAGGTAGGCTTGTTTTATGTGTAATTTATACATGAAACAAGCCTATCTTTTTGAAATGGAGGTAGTAAAATTTCACATCAAGCTGTAGTCTTAAGGCATGATTTAACTCATGAATCCAATCACCCTAGACCATAGATAACATCCTAAGTTCAGTAGTTTTTTTCAAAACAAAAAAAATTAAGTGCAGTAGCTGTGTATTTTTCTTAAGCTTCTCCGTGTACAGAAATGTGTTGACAAGGAAAAGTGATGTGTGTAGGTCCGCTTCGCCCCCTCTGTGGCAGCGGTCATCTAATTAGAAGAATGCTTTGACGAAGTTTTCCTTAAATTTAAGTTATGCCAATGTCACATTATTTTGGGGTTTTAACTGTAGTTTTCCTAAATGTTTAGTTTCTGTCCACTGTTTGGTCAAGAAAAATCTGTTTTATTGTGAGATGAATAAGCAATTTTGTTCAAAGTACTTTCTTTTGAGGTTTTCAGTATTTAGCATACTTAAGTGTGGTACGTAAGAGTGTAAGATATGTATTGCTTTACTCTTCACATTGTAGATAATTACTGGATGGATAGTTCAACCATAATAATTATTCATGTGAAATGAAATTCGTTTCAGTAGCTAACAGAGTATATATTTTCAAGAAAAAAGTTTTTGATGACATACAAGAAATTCCATCTATGATATCATTTTCGTGCAGTTGAACTCAGTAATCTGAATCATGTTTGTTTCATGTAGATTTGCTTGTGGGAATACTTATTCGCTCTATTTTGAAGCTACGTGGGGTTCCTGAGAAAACATGCTTAAGTTCTGTAGCATTGTGGCTCTTTAATCCATTTACATTCACCATTGGCACCCGTGGAAACTGTGAGCCGATGGTTTGCGCTATAGTCCTGTGGATTATTTATTGTCTCATGAATGGTGTAAGTTCTAACCCTCCTATATTCATTTGAATCATACTTTCTCCCTTTGAAAACCGTGATTTCATTATTAGAGGAACTCCTATCATGTTTTGCGCATCGAATAAGAAGAATCACTTGTACATTTTACTCAGTATTACCTTGGATTACGCTTGCAGGGAGTGTTCTGCAAGCAGCAATATGGTATGGACTTGTGGTACATTTTAGGGTCTACCCAATTATCTATGCTCTTCCTATTCTCCTTGTTCTTCATCCACTTAACCTTCAATTTGGTCAGAAGCCCGCCATCCAGAAATGGAGCCAGATTCAACAAGAATCGCCTTTGTGTTCAAGCAGCTCAAATATGTTCTGTATGGCCAACCCATCGCTTCTTTTGAGACATCTATTTACAAGAAGGAGAATAATATGCGGATTGATCTCTGGGACTGTATTCTTAATTTTTACCGGTGTTTCATTTTATCTGTATGGATGGGAGTTTCTGCAAGAGGCACTTCTATACCATCTTACCCGCACCGACCCAAGGCACAATTTCTCCATCTATTTCTATCACATCTATCTTCATCATGAGCACGCGTTCTCTGTGGTGGAGAAGCTCATTTCGTTCTTGCCTCAGTTGATTATCCAGCTGGTGCTCATTGTGCGGTTCGCTCAGGACCTACCATTCTGCCTCTTTGTGCAGACAGTAGCCTTCGTAGCATTCAACAAGGTTTGTAATTCTCAACCATTTTGCTTTTCTTTTAGTGTTTAGTCACATGATAGCTTGCTATTAAAAGTTGTAGTTCATAGCGTACAGAGTCATATCCTCCCATTTCTGATTTCATTCTAGAAAATTTATGGTTATTTCGTTGTATTAAACAATTTCTTATTAGTATGGGTTAGCATTCTGCGAGCAACTTACCCATGTTTACATATCTTAAGTTCTTATTAAGTGATGTTGTAATTTGCTTTGATGACAGGTTATAACTGCCCAGTACTTTGTCTGGTTCTTCTGCCTGTTGCCTCTAATACTTCCATGGAGCAATATGAAACTGAAGTGGGAAGGCTTGTCCTGCATTTTTGTATGGATGTGTGCTCAAATCCATTGGCTGATGTGGGGTTATCTATTAGAATTTAAAGGAAAGAATGTCTTCATCCAACTTTGGTTGGCAAGCATATTGTTCTTGGCTGCAAACACTTGGCTTCTTGTTATGGTTATCCGTAGACATAGATACTCGCCTGTTTTCTTATTGCAAGAGAGGCAGACTTCCAGTAAAACGAGAAAATTTCAGTGAGGGCTGCTCTATTCTTTTTTTATCAGTGCTGATAATTTTTACTTTTTACCTTGCTTGAGATTTTTATTTGAACAATGTTAATCTTCTTTAGTTTTTGAACTGTAAATGAATGAAAATCTCCTGGTTTGAGTAAATTTTTTGGTTAACCACTAGTTTTCGCAGTAATAGGCATATCAGCTCTAAATTTTTTGGTTGCAGACAATTGAAAACTCATTATAATCTATGAATTTGAATTTCGCAACTGTCGGTAGTCCCAGTGGGTCTGGGTTTTCAAAGGTTATTATGATTACCTGCACACACACGCTGCTGCGGTTTTATTAAAGCTTTATGTAGCCTTTTTTTTTTTTTTTTCTTGATTTGGAATTTCGGAGATGGATGATGATAGCAAGAGCTACTCCACTGCAATCTTGCCTCCTCCATGTCTTATCTTGTAGTTCCAGAAATTCCTACTACTTTTATCGTCATCCTACATTTCTTTACAATATTCTTACCAGGAGAAATCTCTACACTGCCATTCTAAATTAGCAGTGTCCACCTTTCAACCCCAATTTGACCCATTCACCGATTTTCCCACCGTTCCATTTCACTGTAACTTCCTGCTCAACGGTTTCAGATGTTCATAAATTTCACACCCAGATGGTCAAACATGGAAATTATAGTGATGGGTTCATCGCTGAGAGATTGGTAACTATGTACGCAAGATTTGGTAGTGTGGATAGTTCGCTCAAGTTGTTTGAAGAAATACCTGACAAGGACTTAATATCTTGGAATTCCATGATTGCGGTGTTTACCCAGAAAGGGGATGTGGAGAAAAGACTGAACTTTTCTCCAAGATGAGGTTTGAGACGGGCATGAAACCGAACGAGGTTACACTTATCTGTGTTCTCCCAGTTTGTATCAATATGCAAGCATTAATGGGAGGTAAAAGCATCCATTGTTATGTTGTGAAATTTGGTTTCTTATATGAGATAAAAGTTGTTAATTCTCTGGTAAACATGTACGGGAAGTGCCAATGTGTAAATGCAGCTTGTGAATTATTTTACACCATTTCCTTTAAGAATTTAGTCTCGTGGAATTCGATGATTGCTGCTTATAGTCAAAATGGGTTTCTCGAGGATGGAATTAATCTTTTCAATTCCATGAGAAGAGTACCTGATCGAGCTACTATTGTAACCTTACTCCAGGCCTGTGCAGAGTTAGCAGCTGAGCAACAAGGTAAGGCCATGCATGGATTTATTGTGTGTTCTGGTTTCAGTTCAGATATGCTCATTGCAACTGCCCTTGTCCGTGTCTATGCCAAAACCGGCGGATTAGATGCTTCATATGAAGCTTTTAGTGAGATCAAATATCCAGATAAGATAGCTTGGACTGCAATTCTTGCAGGATATGCAATCCATGGGTATGCCAAGGAAGCAATTAAGGTATTGGATCGCATGGTTAAGAATGGCGCAAAGCCGGATCATGTCACATTCACACATATCTTATATGTGTACAGCCATTCAGGGCTCATTGAAGAGGGTAAAAAGTACTTCCACGTTAATGTCAAAAATTTATGGAGTTGAACCAGATGTAGACCATTATTCTTGCATGGTTGATCTCTTAGGTCGCTTGGGACGTTTGGATGAAGCTCAGGAGCTTATCAAAGCAATGCCTATGGACCCAAATCCAGGTGTCTGGGGTGCATTGATTGGGGCATGTAGAGTCCATCATAACATAAAACTAGGCAAAGAAATTGCTAAAAAATTGTTTATGCTCGATCCAACAGATCCCAGGAATTTATATCATGTTAAGCAATATGTACTCTGCATCAGGACTATGGAGAGAAGCCTCAAAAATTAGGGTATTGATGAAGGAGAGAGGTCTGAAAAAAGATCCAGGTTGCAGTTTCATAGAACATGGAGGAAAAGTTTATCGATTTGTAGTGGGAGATAGGTCACACCCAGAATCGGATGACATCTATTCGAAGCTAGATGAACTTATAACGAAAATTCAAAAATCTGGGTACGTTCCTAACACAGATTTTGTTCTTCACGATGTCGATGAGGAAATGAAAGAAGATTGATCAGTAAACACAGTGAGAAAATTGCTATTGCATTTGGACTTCTAGTTACTAACCATGGAAGACCTATAACAGTAACTAAGAACCTTCAGATCTATGGGGACTGTCATAATGCTGCAAAATTCATATCGATGGCTGAGAAACGTAAAATCATAATCCGTGATTCAAAGCGTTTTCATCATTTTCTCGATGGAGTTTGTTCTTGTGGAGACTATTAGTAATTGATGCAGCGGATAATAAAGAAAAGAAAGAAAAGAGAGGTTTTGTTCAGACTTCAAATATTCCTAGGAATATCGACTATGAACAACGATAATTATTTAGACTTCGGTTTCCCGACTGTAAACAATAATCGATTAAACTTGAACAAGTTTAAGAAAATAATTCTTATTAATCAAATTCAACTGTCCAAAAATAATACATAGAGGACTCTATTTATAGACTTGGGGAAAAACCCTAACTTGCTGGTCAAGAAAGGATGAAAAAACCCCTAAACCGACTCAAACCCTAATTTGCTATTTTTGGCAAATTTTGGTCGACCTAAAATACTGAAAGTACTCATAAAATAAAACTATTTGCCGCAAACGGCGACCCAAACGGATTCCTAACGAAGTAGTTATTAAGAAAACAAAAACTTTCCTAAAATAGCAAAAACGCCTGTTTGAAGTCCTAAACGATGGAATTTGGCTAAAATCTGAAGACCATGAGAGGACAGAGTCCTCTCATGTCACGATCGTTGGCCCGTTTCCAATCAAAATGGACCCTTTTTGACCTAAATTACGACACTCGGGTCTATAGCCTCCATATAGGCTATAGCCTGTTCATTTGCATCATTCTCCCGGGGTTGAGAGAAATTCGCCCTCGAATTTTCTTGGTCATCATCAGAATTATCACCATTATATGACACCAAGTGTTTGACATTAAAAACATCAGAAGTCCGGATGTGACTTGGAAGCTTTAACTTGTAGGCATTAGGATTAATCTTCGCGATAATTTCTAAGGGACCAATCTTGCGCGCCTTCAGTTTGTTATACTCGCCAACTGGAAAACGATCTTTTGTCAATATTGCCCACACAAAATCTCCTACTGCAAAATCCACAACTCTGCGTTTCTTATCTGTCGCCTCCTTATACCTCTCATTAGCTCGAAACAACTGTTCTTCAGCCAACTTGTGAACCTGTTGCAACTGTTGGATACGTTCTTCGGCACGAACTTCAATTCTCTTCAGATCAGGAACATGTGCTAAATCTACTGGTGCTCGTGGATTGTATCCATAAACAACCTCGAACGGACTCATGCCCAGACTACGGTTTACTGAACGATTAAATGCAAATTCAGCTTGGCAAAGTTTCTGATCCCAACTTTTCGGATTGTCTCCAACCATACACCGTAGTATATCACCCAACGAACGATTCACAACTTCTGTTTGTCCATCACTTTGAGGATGATACGCACTACTGAAGTTAAGCCTTGTATTAACTAATTTCTACAAGGTCTTCCAGAAATAACTAAGGAATCTTGTGTCTCGATCACTAACAATTGAACATGGCAATCCATGTAGACGATACACTTCCCTGAAGAACAATTCAGCTACCTTCAGTGCATTAGTAGTCTTCTTGCAAGCAATAAAATGGGACATTTTTGAAAAACGGTCAACAACTACAAATACTGAATCATGTCCCCTCTGAGTTCGAGGTAAACCCAATACAAAATCCATGCTCAAATCTTCCCAGGGTTGACTTGGAACTTTCAATGGCATGTACAATCCTGCATTAGTTGCTTTTCCTTTTGAAACTTGACAGATTCGACATCTATCCACGAATTTAGCAACTTCACGTCTCATTGTTGGCTAGTAATATGACTTCGAAACAAGTTGGAAAGTCTTATCCCTTCCCATGTGCCCCTCGTCATGTAACTCCTTAATAATCTTCAAACGGAGACTAGAATCAGGAATACACAATTGGTTACCTTTGAAGAGAAATCCTTCATGCATAAGGTAATCACTGCGTTTGCCTGAACTGATATCATCCACAATCTCCGCAAAGTTGGATCGGTTAGAATATGGTCAGAATATGAATCAAAATCTATTACCTCAGTTCGCATGGTGTTGAGTATCATACTCCTTCGGCTTAAGGCATCAGCAACTTGATTCTGCGACCCAGCTTTGTGCTTCAGTACAAAAGTGAACTCTTGCAAATAACCAGCCCACTTACCATGTCTAGAAGAAAGCTTCTCTTGACTGTTGATGTGCTTCAAAGAATCATGATCAGAAAACATAATGAACTCGTTATGAATTAGATAGTGACGCCAATGCTTCAAGGCTTGAACTATAGCATAAAACTCCACGTCATAAGTACTATAGTTGAGCTTAGCACCATTCAACTTCTCACTGAAATACGCTACAGGTCGTCCTTCCTGACTTAAAACAGCTCCAATTCCCACCTTCGATGCATCACAGTGTAGTTCAAACGGCTTACTGAAATCAGGTAACACCAATAGTGGTGCAGTTATCAGCTTTATCTTGACAGCTTCAAAGGATTCGTCAGCTTCCTCAGACCATGAAAACTTTCCCCCTTTCAGGCATTCAGTAATGGGTGCCATGATGGTGCTGAAGTGGGGAATAAAACGCCGGTAAAAAGAAGCGAAACCATGAAAACTCCTTACCTCGTGTAATGTAGTAGGTGTAGTCCAGTTTCTCACAGCTTCAACCTTGGACTCATCTACCTTGATTCCATCCTTGGTGACGACGTAACCGAGAAATAAAACTCGATCTGTCATGAATGAACACTTTTTGATGGCCGCAAATAATTTCTCCCTGCGTAGAACCGAGAGAACTTCTCGAAGATGTTGAACATGCAAGTCCATGTTAGCACTATAAAGAAGAATATCATCGAAATAAACAACCACAAAAGTACCGATAAAGGGTCTGAGTACTTGATTCATGATACGCATGAATGTACTTGGCGCATTAGTCAACCCGAATGGCATAACCAGCCACTCATATAATCCTTCTCGAGTTTTAAAAGCAGTCTTCCACTCATCACCTTCACGAATTCTAATCTGATGGTACCCACTCTTCAAGTCGAGTTTGCTAAACACCTTTGCTCCACACAACTGATCTAACAAGTCATCCAACCTTGGAATTGGAAAACGGTATTTGACAGTGATTTTGTTGATGGCTCGACTGTCAACACACATTCTCCACGTTCCATCTTTCTTTGGAATCAGCAAGGCTGGTACTGCACAAGGACTTAGACTCTGTCGGATCAATCCTTTATGTAGCAAATCTTCCACCTGACGACGAAGTTCTTCATGCTCCTTAGGACTCATTCTGTAATGCGCTTTATTTGGCAAGCTTGATCCAGGAACGAGATCAATACGATGTTGTATATCCCGGAGAGGTGGTAGCTCGTCCGGCAACTCGTTAGGAAAAACATCCATAAATTCCTTAATTAAAGGTTGAAATGCAATGGGAATAATACTTTCATCCTGTTGTTCTTCTTTGCCAATCAACACATACAATTCACCTGCGTCTCCTACCTCATCTTCAAACTGCTTAAACGACAAGAGATTGGTAGCTTCTCCAGTAGTTGGTGTAGATGCACTCTCTTTACTGGGTACAAGTACTATACGTACGTCATTCCATAAAAAACTGTAGGTATTCTTATACCCGTCATGACTACTTTTCCTGTCAAACTCCCATGGACGACCCAACAACAAGTGACAAGCATCCATACTAGTAACGTCACACCATATTTTATCTTTATATTTGTTACCAATTGAAAAAGAAATCAAGCAACGTTTGTTTACTTTTACCTCATTCCCTTTCTTAAGCCAAGAAAGCTTGTATGGATGTGGATGTGCCTTGGTTTCCAGCTTGAATCGTTTTACGACCTCTTCATCAACAATATTCTCGCAACTTCCAGGATCAATAACTAGACGACAAACTTTTCCTTCGATCGTACACGTCGACTGGAATATATTGTTACGCAACCAGCTGTCGCCCTCATCTTTTCGTTGAGTGAGACAACTTCTTCGGACTACAAAGTTCACTCCTTTATCCCCAGCAACTACTTCATCGACAGGGTCAGAATCATCCTCCTGATCCTCTTCGTAATCAGTTACCCAGCCATCTTCTTCACCGTCGTTTTCAGTGAAAAATACCTTGTTCGCTCGTTCTGTTTTTTGACAGTCACTGGCTTTGTGCCCATATTCTCCGCACTTATTACACCTACCTCCAAAAGTGGTAACTAGGGTTTTATTTGGTGTTGACGAAGAATTAGGTTTACTAGCAGTACTAGGTGTTGAAGTACTACGGTTACTTGCTGGAGATGCTGCCACATTGATACCCCAATTTATGCTTCTACGCCCTACTTGTTTCTCTATATGCCTTGCTCTATGATGTGCATCCGAAATAGAGCAGCAATCAAACATATTGAGTGTATCCTGATATTGTGGAGGGAGACCACCTATATAGCGAGCGACTTTTTGCTCATCTGACTCTGACAAGTCGTTAAGAGAAAGGAGTCGGTAAAAATCCTTGGTGTAGTCGTCTATAGAACGTACTCCTTTGCGTAGGTTTTGCAGCTGCTGGTACATCAATCCAATGTAGTTATGTGGTAAAAACTCCGTTCTCATGTGTTTCTTCAACTTCTCCCATGATACTAACTTCTGTTTTCCTTTGCGACTGCGTAGTAGCTTGTGTTGTTGCCACCACGAATTAGCCCTCCCACGAAACATAGTTGCTACCAACGAAACTCGTTTGTTATCTGTTACTTCTTTGAATTCCAATACTTCCTCAACCGTATTCAACCAGGAGAGAAACTCTTCCGGTTCCAAACCACCATAAAATTCTGGGATCTCTACTTTTATTCCTGCCTTCCAGCGATCAAAATCCTCTCGTTGATTTATTCTACCTTCGCGATGCCCTCTAGCAAAAGGGTTAGCGTTATCATCTTCTTCTTCCTTATGAAGGTTAAACCGACCCAGCAAACCTTGGACATCTTCAATGAATTCTTCTCTAGATCTCCATGGAATAAAACCTTCTGGACCTCCTCCTCGACCTCGACCTCGACCCTGACCGATTGCTACTCTTGGTGGCATCTTATCAACCCTAGAATCGACTTTGCTCTGATACCAACTGATGCAGCGGATAATAAAGAAAAGAAAGAAAAGAGAGGTTTTGTTCAGACTTCAAATATTCCTAGGAATATCGATTATGAACAACGATAATTATTTAGACTTCGGTTTCCCGACTGTAAACA
>JAJJMC010022576.1:3432271-3454645 GCA_023531435.1 Papaver californicum
AGTCCTCTCATGTCACGATCGTTGGCCCGTTTCCAATCAAATTGGACCCTTTTTGACCTAAATTACGACAGTCGGGTCTATAGCCTCCATATAGGCTATAGCCTGTTCATTTGTATCAGTAATCTTCTGAGAAGAAATAGAAGATGTTCATTTTACCGCTGCGTAATTGATATGTATGAGCATCGTAGTTCAGTTAAGCAAATATTTCTTGGCTTGAAAAGAGTGTGTCACCGTGGCTTGGCTCCATAAGTTAGGAAGCTGGGTATAGTTAGGCCAAGTGAGACCCCAAAAGAAAAGGTGGCACGACTTCCACGCTGACGTTTTTAAATCTTTGTCTTCTCTGTGGCCTCAAACCACCATATTTGCCTGTCAATTTATTGTGCCATGCTGTGACCGTGATCCCATTTATGGGGTACAGTGTTGCACTTGAGCGAATATGTAATTTATGGTGGCATCATTGGGATGTCTTATTTTCCCCACCCAACTTTCTGACTAAGGTGCGCATATGGGAAATGAATTATGCGTGAATTTTTTGTACTCCTTGATTGAAGTATCAGAAATTACAAGATATGCTATAATATTATTATTAGTATTTTGATTTTCTGAGATAAGATAAACTCTTTTTTTCCCCAGTGGGTCAGTGTAAATACCATTTTCCGCTCACGGTTTTGGACTAAAGGCTGCTGTATCAACGCTATTTGATTTTTATTTTTACCTCTTTTTATTTAATAGAAAATCAGTCCATCAAGAAACGGTCACAAAAGAAAATGGAAAACTTTTAGGACCTGTTCCATGTTGGGTCTTACATCTGAGAAAAAACATTCATATAGAGATTAGGTTCAAATCTGTGAACACAAATTTGGTTCCAGAACACCTTGCTTGTCCGATAGTTACCGCATCCACTTTATTTATGTAGGCCATATTGATATTGATTTCTTAACTAATCTTTTCACAATTAAAATCAATATATCATCACAAGAGTACGAGTATGTTTTTAGCTAATCTTGGAATTGATTAGATGAGCTAATAATCAAGTAGCATTCTCCTAACCACGAACTTATTAATTTATCGCTGTAATGCATATTCCTATGTGTTATTCGCCAAACTCGAATGAAATTAGGACTCATGAACCACCTTTTATCAAGTTGGCCGGTTGGTCTCAGGTTTTATAATAAGAAGGCCTTTCCTTCGTCAAATTTCATGGACTGTGATTATTAAGCAACAAGGACCGGATAATTTGTGACGGGAGAAAACTAAGGCAAAACGAAATGCATGGTTTATGTAAGTCAGGAGAAGTATACATGGTCCAAAATCACGTGCGACTGTGCGAGAATAGAAACAGCAATAAACAAGAAATAGCACCCAAAAGTGTTATTTTGAGGATGGTGCACCACTGAACTATCTTTTTTGACCAATTTCCTTTTCTTTTGGATCTCTCATTTCTTCAAAGACGGTTCTTCAATATTTTAAGCCCCAACTTGCTCAGAGGTAGATTCTAAATGTTGTTGAACATTTGACACCCATGTGATCATTAAGGCATTATGAATCCAACGACTAAATACCTAACCACATAAATAAGGCCATTGGCCCATTTCCGATTTTCCAAGCCATCCTTTTATTTTCTATTAAACAAAAATACCATCTTTATCAGGACCCTGGACTTGTTTATCCTTCTTTTCATTTCTAGTCGCACTAAAATAAAAACTTCAACTATGGAGTTAGCCAATTAGGTTTGTTTAACCATTGTGTAAGTAATCTTGCTTATTTTTAAATATAATTTGAAGATTCTACTTTACCTCGGTGGATCGGATTTGGACATTTACGTTGAAGATACATGTGATTCTCTGCCGCTCGACTAATTGCTTTCTTTTAACAAGGGATTCTCTAAGGTCACTGACATCCTGTTAAGTGCTAATTCATAATTTTTCCAACAAATCACCTTATAATTATCTTGTTTTTAATGGGGAAGAACAGAAGAGAAAATTAAAATAATACTTCCTTCGTTTCAGCAAAAGTGTTACTATCACTTTTTCATTTTAACCTATTTTATTATCATTTTTTTATTTTAACCTAAAAATAGGTTAAAATGAAAAAGTGATAGTAACACTTTTGCTAAAACGGAGATAGTATTTCACAAAAATGTCATAAATTACAATTGCACATTAGCCATTTCTATACAAAAATCCAAAGCATTAACCAGTAGTGTAGCACAAATTCGTGTCGTTTTAGAAGGGATAAATTTAAAAAATTCCCTTTAGCACAAAATCAATTTGTGACAAAAAAGAACTCGACAAGAAAAATCTAAGTGGGTTGTGATCGCATAAAGATCAAAAATAAAATAGGCACGGAAGCTTTATTTAGAAGGTTAATTTAGGGGCTCCTTGATTTATAGAAGGGCTCCGATGTGAGGTACGGTGACCCAAAAATGCGTTAAGGGGTGTCCTAGGATCTCCAATCTCATATGTTAAATGTCCATATTACCCTTCTATCAATTAAAAAGTCTAATTTACCCTTCAATCAATTAAAACCTAAACCTAAACAAAACCTTTCCAACCCGTAAACCTTAAAATTTCTTTCCAACTTCTCCATCACTCTCATATCTTAACTTCCCCATCAATTTCCCAACCGTAAACCCAATTTCTCCATCGAAATTCTTCGTCGATTAAACTCCAAAAATCGTGATGAAGAATCATATTAAAGGTGTAGAAGGTAGTAGTGATGCCAACCAAAATCAAACTTTTCAACCTAATCAAGAGATTGAAGAACAAATCGGTGGTGACAATCAAAATCAAACTCCGAAACAAACACTGGTGTATCTAAGGTATTGAACAAAACCCATGTTATTTTTAGAACCCAAAAGTGATTGATTGGCATGTTTGATTGATGTTTTTGTTAAAAAAAAATTGGTTACAGAAGAATTTACGGTTGGGTTCGATTGGAAAACCCAACCGTAACTGGTTTGTTCTTCATTTTACGGTTGAGTTTTCTTCAAAACCCAACTGTAAAACAATGGGTAGGAGATGAAGAGAAAATTTTACGGTTGGGTTCGATTTTGAACCCAATCGTAAAAAAAATTGCGCAATTTTTTTTTTAAATTTTACGTGTGGGTTTTTCTCAAAACCCAACCGTAAAAAAATTTGCACCAATTTTTGAACTTGAATTTTACGGTTGGGTTGGATTCATTTTTCCAACCGTAAATATTTTTGTGTATGTAAAAAAAAATTGTTGTGGATTATTTACGGTTGGGTTCGATTGGAAAACCCAACCGTAAATGCTTCTGCTTAGTTAAAATTTTTGGTGAGGATTACTTACGATTGGTTGGAATGTCAATTCCCAACCGTAAATTCTCCTGTGTAGGTGATGTTTATTATTTACGGTTGGGTTCTATATGTGAAATCCAACCGTAAAAAGTTCTGAATTTTCAAATTGAAGTTGTTTGAGTTGAAATGCTTGGAAATTATCTAACTTGTATTGCTTGTATGTTGTAGGAAACATAAGAAGAATAGGGGTAATAATTTAACACCTATTTCTCACACTTCAACCCCTCGCCACGGAGTTCATTTAGGGGTAGCTAATAGAGGCTTGAGAAAGAGCCATAAGAAGACTTTTGAGGTAGGGGGTGGTATTTCTCCTCAACTTGCACAAGAGGAATATAATGTTTTCCAAGACTTGGAAGATCTACCTGTGTTTAGTGGAGGTGCTCTTGTGATTAGAGAACCACCACAAGAGCAACAATGTGAGGAAGAAGAGACAGACAGGGAACAATTTGTCCCTCAAGACAAAGGTAAAGAAATTGTTGTTGGTTCTACTGAACCAAAACTGAAGGAAAAAAAGCCAAAGAAGCAGCCAGAACCGAAAGGGAAGCATATTCCCAAAGGCAAAGACGTGTTGTGGCCTAAGAAGAGGAATGGAAGACCTTGGGGTGAGGCCCCAGACATGTCTGCTATTATTTGGTTATCCCCATTCATGGGATGCCAAAGTTGCTGAGACGAGGGTATTAATCTAAAAACTTCTCTTGTTTTGTTAAATTTCCGTTTGTTTAACTTCAAGTTAAAAAAAAATGTTTTTATTTTTTGTAGGATCATACACAGGCGATCAAGAAATTGGTTCGTCAAAGGGCTCAACATTGGCCCTTAGCTAAAGAATGTATGGTCGTCCAAGTTCTCGTAAATGGTACCGGGTTAGCTCCCGGAATTACCAATTTGATGTTGGAGTATGACAGTGTCACCTACACAGCATTCAGGGAACGTTATTGGCCTGAAACCGATACATTTCATCTCCCATTCGGCAAGATGACAATAACGCCGGATGATGACCAGTCAATTCTTGGCTTACCAGTTGAAGGTAAATCTATGTATGAAGATTTTGACAAAAACATGTCATGGAGTGATCTTTGTGTCCTTTTTAAAAATACACTTGGATGAGAGAAGAGAGAAGCCGAATCAAAGTTTAAATTGGCTTGTGGAGATAAACCGGGGAAGCAACGAAGAAAGGTCTAGGTATGACCAAGAAGATCTTGTTGCGTAGTCTCAGGGAGAAGTTTGGAGGAACCCGACAGTTAGAAAAGGATGTGGTCTTCATAGATAAAACCAGAGCTATGCGAACAACCAGAGCGTATCTGCTATATATGCTCGGCACCATCTTCTTTGCTGACAACTCAGGAAACAGGGTCAACGCTCACTTTCTACAATGGTTGACGGATGATCTCCAGAAGACGCATGAGTACTCATGGGGAACTGCCAGCCTGGCTTACCTACTTGCCAACCTTAGAAAAGCTTCGAGGGTTAGGGGAACTGAGATTTCCGGGAATACTGGTCTTCTTCAGGTAATTTACTGTTGGAATTTCAATGTTTAAATATAGATTTTTTTTTGCGCATTATCTTATATTAATATTTGTTATCTTCATAGGCATGGGTCTATGATCACTTTTCGAGCCTGGCTCTTAAAACGAAGTCGAGCGTTGATGGTACTGGACCTACAGGAAAGAAATTCATCTTCACCGGTACTCAGGCAAGGCATAAAGAAGCGCAGATAGCAAAGTTGAGAAGTGGAATTGATGCTTTTACCGTTGAAGATGTTGTTTTTGATCCTTATGTGAAGATTAACATAGATGATGATGGAGATGTTGAAGATTTACGTCAATTCTCGGACGTAGCAGGATACAACGGGCCTTTGTACCATCCGTTTGGGTTTGTGATGTGCAACCTCCGTCGAACTCTCCGCCAGCCTTTAAATTGTGTGTGAATGGCTCGATGATCGAAGGCCCAAGCATCGTGCTCAACTAGAACCCAACGCCTTCGGTCGCGGTTTGGAACAACCGCTATCAATCGGATTACCAAATCCAAATGCAGGAGGTAATTTCATCTCCGGGCACAAAAAAGGATGCAGAAGATTACTTGGGTTGGTATCGTCATTTTGGTCATCCAAATGTCATTAACATTGATCCAGAAACTATGAAAATACTTCAAAGGGGTGAAGGAAACAACACAGAAGATGGTTTTTGGAATAAAGTATATTTCAATTTGGTACGTAAATTACTTTTGTTATTAATGTTTTTAAGATTTATTACTAAAGACTCAACCAACTTTTATTTTCATATGTGAATAGAAAAATAAGGTAAAAAAGAAAGCACTTGCATTGGCAGAGTCTATCACTCCGTGCCTAAGTAGAGTTGATGTGACGACGCCTGACCAATTGAAGAACCTGCAAGCCAAAATTGGGAAGCTTCATTAAGCAGATGAAGATGAGACGGCAAGAAATTTAAAGAGGAGTAGAGCCGGTACAAGAGATGCGACTACTAGACGAAGAGAGCCGCAACCTAGTGATGAAGAGACACATGATGAAGTCGAGGATATGCAACGTGGTGCTCGTACTCGTGGCGGTCGTGCTGGTGCTCGTGCTCTTGGCGGTGGTGCTGCTCCTCGTACTCATTGTCCTAAGAGCAAAAAAAAGCTCGTCAAACTCATCGACCTACCCCTGCTCTTTCTCCCTAACTCTATGTTTACAATTGCGTCAAACTAAGGTTTTTTTTCTTTTGTGGGTGAATTATAACTTTAATGTGAATGTATGAAAAAGATTTTATCTTTAAATTTTTCTAGCTCATGTTTTTTTACAAAGATTTGAAGTCGGCAACCAAGCAAAGGAAAAATCAAGTAAAAAAACAAAAAAAAAATCAGGTTTACGGTTGGGTTTTCAGCCAAAACTCAACCTAAAACTGACAATATGAAAAATTTGACAGGTTTACGGTTGGGTTTTGGCTGCAAACCCAACCGTAAACCTGACAAATTTTTCATGCCAGACTTACGGTTGGGTTTTCAGCCAAAACCCAACCGTAAATTCTCCTGGATCATTCAAAATTGGATTCTAGTACTTGTGTTGTTTTCAATTTTTCTTTGTTTGAATGACCCAATTTACCTTCAGTCTAGTTAAAATGATTGAATAAGTTTAAAATTTTGATTTTTAATCCCAAATTTTACCTTAAACTCAATGCTTCAAAGGATGTTTTACGGTTGAGTTTTCAGCCAAAACCCAACCGTAAATTCTCCTGGATCATTCAAATATGGATTCTAGTACTTGTGTTGTTTTCGGTTTTTTTTGTTCGAATGACCCAATTTACCTTCAATCTAGTTAAAATGATTGAATAAGTTTAAAAATTTGATTTAAACCCCAATTTTACCTTAAACTCAATGCTCCAAAAGATGTTTTACGGTTGGGTTGGGAAGCCTAAACCCAACCGTAAATTTTGGATGAAATTATAAACTAAAATTGGTTTTTACGGTTGGGTTTTTTGGCAAATCCCAACCGTAAATCATCTCGGATAAGAGTTTTTTTTTAGATTATTTACGGTTGGGTCCGATGCTAAAACCGAACCGTAAAACTGCTACGATTTGGTGTTCATCCATTGTTCTTCTGTTTACGGTTGGGTCGGAAAGAACACCCAACCGTAAATAGCTTTTACGGTTGGGTTCGACATGAAAACCCAACCGTAAAATTCTCTGAATCAAAAATAAATCATCTTTTTATCCGTAATTTCATCCAATTTGAGCCATTAAAAGACCAAGAGTTTAAGTTAGATATATCCCATTTATGCTCTGGTTGATTGAATAAAATCTAGGGTTTTTAAAAAACCCTACAAAATTATCTTACATTTCTTTCAATTTTTCTTCCCACCAAACCAAAAAGAAAAAAATTTGAATTGATTTGATTAAGTTTAAGATTATTTTCGATTAATCATTATTAGTTTAATCTATTAGCTAATTAGTTTTACTAACTAATCAGGGATATTTTAGCCATTATAAAAAATATGACGGATAATGAGTTTTTGAATTTACTTCAAATGTCTTTATTTCGTCTTATTGTAGGAACCCCTCTATAAATATGGGAGCCTATAAATTAGTCTTCTTTATTTATAAACAAATGTTCACAACAACGCTCGGAGGTTTCACTGAAGCAAAATCGGATCTACGAAAGACTTGTTAAACTGTCATTAACGTCAGACACAACAAATTTCCTCGGAGGTCGCTTATACGAATCAAGTTGTATGAAGATTCTTTTTTTTATTTTTTGATAAATCAAGATGAATGTGCCCCTAATCTATTAGTATTATCAACAAAACCATCGTGGACCCGTATGTTAAACTCTTTAACTCAGATAACGACACCCTTAGTTATTGCTTTTATTTATTTCCATGAGGTGATATGTCCCTTTGTTTTTTTACAATTAAGCAGTCGACCAAACTCCCAAAGGCAAGTTCCGCTGACGGTTGAACTCTTCTTCTTCAAGATAAAAGATAAATTCCTTTTCTTTATTAATAACGGCAAATAAGAAAACGGCAACAGAATCCTTTCACTTTCAAGTCGCCGTCAGGAATGGCATTTGTAGTGATTATCCTTCCAGACCATACTAAACGGATTACATCTCAACCGTCAAACAATCTAGGGTTTGTTATAAAAGTAGACAAAATGGG
This sequence comes from Papaver californicum, assembly GCA_023531435.1. NCBI lineage: Eukaryota > Viridiplantae > Streptophyta > Magnoliopsida > Ranunculales > Papaveraceae > Papaver > Papaver californicum. The sequence goes on from JAJJMC010022576.1 coordinate 3,440,238, forward strand.
GAGAGTTAAAAGGGGACCCACACGTGTCAGTTTGAACATAACATTGAAGCGTGAACTCCTCACCCCATCCTTTGTTCAGAAATTGGAAGATGCTTTAGAATATCCGTTTTTCTCTTAACTCCCAAGTCCCAACCGAGCTACAGAACAAGTTACCGTTTCATTCTGCAAAATCATATATTCTCTCTCTTAACTACACGTATATAAATATATCTCGTTTCTTCATTCGCTTCTCCACCCAAACCCAAATCAAAAACAAAACCGTCTTTATCACCACCACTCTAAGAAAAAAGAAAAGTACTCCGTTCTTTTTGAGTTTCTTTTGTTTTAATCCTTATTTTTATTATCACAATCAATCCCTCTAATCATGCAAATCGTAACATCGAATAGTGTTTCTGATCAAGAACAACTTATTGAGAAGATGGAAATCTTCAAGATCCAAGGTCGTGATAAACGTGGTCGTAAAATTCTTCGCATCATCGGAAAATTCTTGCCTGGTAACTCTTAATTTTCCTCTTGATGTTCTTAAAATTTCTTTTATAGACTTCGATTGTATTTTTTCTTGAGTTTGATTGTATTTTTTCTGATTTTGATGGAAACAGCAAGGGAATTGAGTACAGAATCATTGAAGAAATATTTGGAAGAGAAGATATTTCCTAAATTAGGGGAAAGGCCATTCTCCGTGGTATATGTTCATACAGATGTTCAAAGAAGTGATAATTTTCCTGGAATTTCAACTCTACGATCAATTTACGAAGCTCTTCCTATCAACATTAAAGAGAACCTTGAGGCGGTTTATTTTGTTCATCCTGGTTTACAATCAAAGATATTCTTAGCAACATTTGGCCGTTTCTTGTTCAGTGGAGGGTATGTGCGCATATTAGTTTATTTTCTACTGATATTATCTTAATTGCGCATATATCGTAGCGTAGAATAATTTTAGCGATGGATTTTTAACCTAATAGTGATTTTTCTTCTGTGTGGTTCAGGTTGTACGCGAAGTTGAAGTATGTGAATAGGTTAGACTTTCTGTGGGACCATATCAGGAGACAAGAAATGGAAATCCCTGATTTTGTGTATGATCATGATGAAACGCTCGAGTACCGTCCGATGATGGATTATGGAATGGAAAGTGATCATCCTAGGGTATATGGTGCACCAGCTATGGAATTTCCAACGCCTTACTCTATGAGGTGCATCTCGTGAACAGAAGATGGTGGTACCGGTGAGAGTTTTGTGGAAAGAAATGAAGGGTTAAAAGTCTAAAATGGGCCTTTGGTATTAGAGTTTTTGAAACTTTGTTTTCAAGTTCTGTTTGTGTTGTTTGAGGATGAGAGTGTCTTTTCACTATGTTGCCATGTGGATAATTGTAAATATTCATCGGTGATAGATTTATTTTTAATTGTCGGTTTCACCCTTAATCCAAAATATCACCGAATGCAAGGCAGAGAAGTCATGATCAAATGATGCCCCCAAAGGAACTATTTTGGAGTTTATTTGTACCCCACTATCAAACAGTTTATGATAAGCAACCAATGCCAAATTGGAGCAAGGACAACAACTGTGCACTTTTGGGCCACTGCATGATTGCAACAACCGAAGGGAAGGAGTGGGGAAGAAGAGTAAGCCCATCTTTTAGATACCAAAGCAAATTCAAATGCTCCCTTTAAAGCCCACGAGGCAAGGGAGATGGGGTTGCCGCATGAGAAATTTATTTTCCGGTCCTAAGCTCATAAAATATTTATAGTAGGATCCAATCGGAAAATTTATCCAACCGAAGTTATAAATTATCAGGAGGTGTAATTTGTTTAAAACATGGAAATTACCCTAATAACCATTTATAAACATGTGAAAAACATACAAAATAGATCAGCACGATTTTCATTTAATCTCACGATCCATATTATGGGTATAAACCCACGTTCCCTTTCATCAACTCCCACAACATAACCATTCTAGCATTTATTCTTCTTTTTTATTCTCATTGATTCTCTGATTTTATTTCATATACCGTTCAAAGAAATCCAAACAAAGACCTATAATTTGTTTTCAAAGCATTGAATCTTACACAAAACAGTAATCAAATGATGTAATTAGAGAAACCAAAAACAAATAATTGAATCAGACAAAAACCCAAAAACAAAATTTAGGGTTTTCACTCTTTGTTGATTTAAGTAGAAAATCGAAAGAGAAAATGGTAACAACCAGATGGATTAGTAAGAGGATCAAAGAGGAAGAAGAAGTGATAGAGGAAGGTAGTACTGTTGCAATTACAGAAAAAGACCCATCAACACAAAAAAAAAGAGTGAAAAAAGACAAATTAGTAGTAAAGAAACAAAGAAAGGTACTCCACTGTGTTTTTCTCCATTTATGTTACTTTTTGTTGTTTCTCACTGGTTTGATTTGGTTGCATTCATATAGTCTTAACTTATTTTCGCATGAAAATTAATTTTGAGAGTATGAATCAGCAGTACATATATGTTGTATTGAAAAAAATGGTGTATTTTGACTCATTCTTGTTTTCGGATCATTGATCCACCAGTACATAACTTCTATACTGGTGGAAAAAATTATTTATGCTTGGAAAAACCTTATCAAGTACCATGCTAGTTGTTATTTTAGTTTTGGGAACAATGATCCACCAGTACATATACACGCTATATTGGTGGAAAAGATTTTTTATGATTGAAAACAATATCAAGTAACATGCTATTTGTTATTTTAGTTTTGGGGACAATGATCTACTAGTACATGTATCCCATACTGAAGAGAAATCATGTTTATACTTGTATTTTTTATTTTACTTTGTTTAAACACTATGAATTGCTCACATACCGATTATTTACCATTTATATGCTTGCACATATGATTCTGTTTTGATTTAAAACACAGTGAATTTTACAAAACTGATGTAAGACACCATGTTTATGGTTCAAAAAAATGACTCCTAACTTTTATGCTTGCATATATAATGAAAAACACCAGTACATATCTCAAATACTAGTGAGAAACCATGTTGACGCATGTATTTATGGTTTTATAATTTATTTTGTTTAGACACTATAAATTTGCAGTACGTATCTCCCATACTGATGAATACATCATATTTATGCTTGCATATATGATTGGCTTGAATTTAGTTATTTTGAATTTGCAGTACATATCTCTTATACTAGTGAAATACCATTTATATGTTTACACATATGATTCTGTTTTGATTTAGAAACTGAATTTAAAATACATAAATACTATAGTGAAACTAAACTAATTAATTTTTCAGATAAGATTGTAGAAAAAATAGGTATAGATCTGGTCTGACAACATTACATACTCTTGTAAGCAAGATTAAGTCAAGAAAGCATTCATTAAGTGATTACCAATTAAAATAAATGAAGCACCTTACGGAAATCTATTCATAATGTTCTGGTACACGAATTTCAAAGAAGGTCATTGGGAAGAAGTTGGAAGCAGCTGTGAAGAAGTTATTGTAATGCTATAAGAGGGGTCGGGTGAAGAGAAAGATGAAGTTTGAGTTTATTATAAGAAAACAAAAAACACATTCTTATACCAACACCAGACCAAATGGCAGTCGTTCTTGGGATGCCAAGAATGGCAGGAAGAAAAATTAATGATAAATTGCTCATGGGTGGGGGTGGATGGAGAATAAAAGAATTCTACATCAGGCATTTTGGTACTAATACAAAATTTACTAGACCGATGATACAAGATACGATTCTGAAACTTGTTGAGCGAACTCAAACTAAGAAGAAAAAAGATGGCAACGTAGAATCTGATGCAATTGAAGAAATTGAAGAGAGTGAAGAAACTGAAAACAATGAAGAATCTAAAGAGAATCAAGAAAGTTAAAAAAGTAGAGAAACCAAAGAAGAAAATGAAAATTTAGTTAAGCTTCTATGCATGTTTATGGGTGTTACTTTTTTTTCACCACAAAAGATGAACATACTTTGACTGAGAAGTATTTTGTCTTGGTTAACAATCTTGAAGACTCGAAGAATGTATCATGGCTGGATCTGATACACTCTTTTTTGGAGAAACAAATCAATAATAACTACTATACTCCAGAAGACATTACTGGTTGTGTCGTCTATTTGTTGGTAAGTTTCTGTTACTTAAATTATTTTCAGTACATATTAATTGTTGAGTACATATCTACTATACTGATATTAAGTTTACTATGTTGCTCTTTATTGTTTACAATCTATGGTATGCTGAGCATACTAAATTGGTGTACCGAACGTCACTACCTGGAGATCGATACCTTCCACGAGATGCAAGGTGGAACATAAAAGAAACATATACTGCATTTCTGAAAGATATGGACTCTTTAAAATACAAGGTAAGTAAAAAAAATAGTACATATATCTTGTACTAGATAATGTAACCAATATTTTTTTTACACACACATTGATCTAATATTAAAAACAAATAGTTTTCTAAAGGTTTCAAGGATGAGTATACGCTGGTTGAAAAATAAATTTTGAATGAAATTTGTGAAAGTTTTCAAGATCAAAACAAGGATTCAGAAGACCAAGCAATGAAACAACCAGAAGTGCAAAATGGAAGTGAACATGAGGAAAAGAAGTATGAGAATTTTCAGCAAAAGGTAATAACCATTAGAAAAAAACACATAGGTTTATAAGTTAAATGCTGCAACAGTACATATGTTATGTATTCAAAAATAAATACTTTATTTTCAGACGAACTGATCCAATAATACATATGTTTTCACAAAATATCTTGTAATTAATTTTTTTACATACTATAATACATGATTATGAATTATTAATACATATAGGGTATACTGAAAAATCTTATTTATTTTATATTTCATTATTTTCATTTAATATAACATGAATTTATGGATACAAATACAGGAAACTGAAATTCTCAAATAATTGAAGGATACAAAAGCTGGGAAAAACCAGACGTCAACCGAAGACGGCGTACCACTGGCCAAGAGACTGGAAGAGAAAATGTCTGAAAAAAAAGAAGAAAGTCGCTCCAACGAGCAAGACAAACACTAGGCCAGTTACCCTCATCAATCCAGTAAAGAAGCATGACTCTGATTTTAAGAGTGGAACTGGATTGTCTGGAATAAAAAGGCGAAAGCCAAGAATTAAAGGGGAAGAAAATCAGATAGAAAGCAAAGTTCAGAAACAAGAAAAACCAAAAGTGAATGTCAAGAAACGGAAAGGAAAAGAAGTGAAAATAGAAGAATATCCCAAGACAAGAAGATTAGTATAAAGTTGGAGAAACTAGAGAAGTCACCATTCTATTCGATATTGAAGCCGGAAGAAAGAGATACTTTGTCCATACTCTGAGCAATGAACCCATTGTGAGTCTCTCTTACCTATAAATTTGATGTTAAAATTTAAGTACATAGTTGTTATATTGGAAAAAATGATTTTTTGAACTTGCAACTCAGATGCTTGGAAAATAAAAAACTGAAGATGGTTTTATCTGCATATTTTCTTAGACAATTGAAGACGTGATACATAACATGAGTTTAGAGAGAGACCTTCTAAATTAAGGTCAGTACCAACTCAAAAAAGCATTTCAGGATGAACAACTGGTTGATGGGGAGAAAAACTACATACCGGTATTGCAGATTGACCCATTTGCTTGGGTAGGTGTTGTATGTTTAGTTTTATTTTCTTTTTTAGTTACTTTTTCAGTACATACCAGTAACATTCATTGTGTTTTTCCCAAAACACTAACATTTACTCTTTTAATTTTATCTTAGCGACAAGGAATTTGGTAAAGGAGGAACCAACACTGTTATTGTTAGACCAATCATGCGAATGTCGAAAGAAATCCAGAAGATTCTTATTCCCATGTGCCATGACAATGTACATTGGACACTCCTTGTGTATGAATACATAAAAGGGAATTCGTCCACTACAACACATGGTAAATACAATCCAAAGAGCGTTATTTGATGCATGCTAATATGATGACGGAATTATGTTTGAATATAATTAATGATAACGTGGAGAAGCACAAGGATGCACCAGTGACAAAAGTGAAGATCATAGAGTACCCAACACCACAACAAGGTGAAAATCCAGATTGTGCACTTTATAAAAAAATTGTCTAAGAAAGAGTTCAGGATTGGAGTCCACAAGAGTTTGGGAGATGAAAAACAACTCAAAGAAAAGATGCAGCAGAAAGACGTCTCTTTAGCTTGCAATATGCTTTTAGCAACTCCTCCTGAGGAGAGTTGGAAACCAAGTGATGAAACGAATTATTATCCTCATATATGACAATGCATATTAGCTACACTGAAAATCTTGGTCTTATTTTCAATTAGCAGTATATATGAGCATAAAAAAAATGATCTTATGAACACGTTGGTTAGTTACTAGTTATAGTTTTTAGTTGTTTTAGTAGTTTTGTTTAATGTGCAGTTCGAACAGTTATCTATGAATATATGGTGTTTGTTTCTCTACTTTATCTATGAATGTGCAGTGATTTATGGTGTTTGTTTTTTGTTCTATTAGAAAGATTGACAGAACATACTGAAAACATAATACTCAACATAAAAAAGTGAATAATCTATTCACTGAGTAAAGGTTCCTTTGTCCTAGGAAAAATATAAATAGTACATAATACTTGTATTGTAAAAAAACCTGTACAAAAAAACCAAAAATTTATAATTCTCAAACTTAATAATGCTAAAACCTTAATCTCTTAATATAAATCTAAAAAATAATCTGTTCAAATGAGTACAGAGTTCTTTCTTCAAAAAAAAAAATGAAATAATACATAATAACTGTATTCCGTGTTCATTTTTTTGAATTTTTGTTTTTTTTCATATTGATATGTGTTGGGAAGTGCACATATTAGTATTGTTAACCAGGGAACAAGGTTCAAGGTTCAGCGTTCAGGGTTAACAATCAGATCTACCAGAGCAAGAACATTATATTTTTTTTTTCTATTTTTAAAATTAGGATTCATCGGTACATATATCCCAAACTCAAACATATGGCATATATGATTCTTCAATATATATATGTTGTACTTTGGAGAATTTGAATGTGCTCTTTAAATAAAGCTTGATAGATGGGAATGAGAAGTTTAGGGTCCATCCAATGTAGTCCATACCGGATTTCGGTTCGTACCGGTCGAGAGCGATACACTGGTACGCCGTTGTACTGGGGAAATTTTGGTTTCAAATATCGGCGAAATATCGATCCATATATTTTATACCTATAATTTTATAAAAAAAATACTAGCTCACATTTTATAACTATAAATATATTTTAACACGTTATAACAAACGTTTTTTCACAACGTTTAGAAAGAAAAACTAGTACTCATCCAAAATATATAGATCCATAGATTCCACACATAGTTCAAACTGGAAAAACAAGATAAACAATAACAACTTCAAAGTTCACCGTCTAAAGTGCTAATTAAACAAGGATATTACAATTCTAATCAAGATCATTAGATTCATTATAGATATCATCATATGTATTAACTCCATCGCAGTCATCACCAAGTAGTCCTCTATCAGTGTCCAACATCAATTGATCAGTATCATATGCATCAAGGTCATTGTCAGTTGGATAATTAGACTTACTTCGAGAACTACAAACTGGCCCACTTACTTCACCAACATTCTCCTGCAAATCATCCAAAGTTATATTATCACCTTCCACATCCAAGTCATCCAAATTTTGTGGATCCAACCATTCATCTTTTTCATCATGTTCATCCAGAAAAATAGGATCATGAGATTTCCCATCATCGTTATATTGTTGGATTTCTTTGTATCGACGCTGCAATTTCTTGTTATATTGGATAAAGACACTATCATTCAATTTCTGTTGTTTTATGCGATTTCGTTTCTTTGAGTGCAACTGAAATACGAAAACAGATGACATAATCGATAGTAAGCAAATGACAAAATAAATATGTGCATTTCAGGATGACAGACAGAAAGAACAAAAACGGACAGACAGACAGAACTAAGACAAACAGACAGACAGACATACAGTAAGCAGACAGACAGACATACATACAATAAGCAGAACTAAAACAGACAATGATTACAACTGCACAACTAAAACAGACAGTATGACAGGCAAAGCGGACTAAAACAGATGATATCAAAGATGAGAATACTTACATTCTCAAATGTGCTCCAGTTTCGCTCAATGGGGAAGAAGAACAAGTCAGACTTAATACCCTGATTGTGAATTTTTGTAGACATGGGACATCGATTCCTCCATATGTAATCCACCAATCATCTTCATAAATACATACAAAGTAGTTAGTAAATACGAAGTTATATAACACAAACGTAATCATATTATAAAATAACAAAACATAACAAACTTACGAGGTTGATCTTTATCTCTTCTTCTTATACAAGACTGACTTCCCAAGATCCCAACAACATCACTATATAGTCTCAATTCACTTGTAGCTTGATCCAGTTCATCTTCATTGATTATTAGCCTTTCCATTGCTGTATGAAGACCCTTTTTGATTTCTTTATACTTTGGATCATTATCCATCTCTTGAGGTTCGATCTTGTAGAATATTGAAGGATTCAAATAATAAGCCGCACAATGTAGAACATGATTAAAGTTTTTCTTCAATCTTTTCTCAAAGACATCCTGAATTATAGCCCAAGTATTTGTATCTTTACTGAAATTCTTCTCGAGTTGATCCCATGCTATTCTCATTGCATCAATCAAATAAGGCATTGTAGGTTTGAGATCAATATCCACTAACCTTACAACCTTAACTAAAGGCTTTAGCACAGTACAAGAGTAATCAATATCTGCCCAAAATGTACTACTTGTAACAATTTTAAGTACATTAATTCCTACATTTTCTTTTGCAAACCTACTTTTCGCCCACTTATTATTCACAAACATCATTTGCAAAGGGTTTTTATACTTCTGGAGAATTTCTAGTGTGTAGTACTGAGTTGCAAATCTAGTCTTTGTGGACCTATGTAAGTCTCCACCTGTCATCTCCCTCATCAAACTCAATACTTGAAAGTGGGCATAAATATAGGTAACGAGTCTCTTAACTAATACCACGGCTTTCTTGATCCTTGGCATCCTGGAACCAAGCTCTTCTAGTATCAATTGAACGCAATGAGCATCACAAGGAGTCCCAAAAATATTTGGGTAATCAATTATTAAGTCTTTCTCTGCCTTTTTAAAGTTGGAACTATTATTTGTAATGAATTGAACAACATTATCTTTCCCAACATCATTAATTACCTCTGTTGCAAGCTCACGTATGTAATCAACATCATTGGTTCTGTTTGACGCATCTACAGACTTCAAGAAAACTGACCTTTTCGGACAATTCACCAAAAATTTAATAAGATGTCGCTTTTTCCCATCCGTCCAATCATCAAACATAATAGAACATCCAAAGCTCTTCCAATATACCCTAAATGTATCAACAAACTTCTTCATTTCATCTAATTGTTCCTTGAAAATATTTGTACGAATCCGACGGTAAGATGGTGGAGGCATAGCTAATATCAAAAGAAAAACATAAAAAATATATCCAGTTAACAACTAATACAGAGCAAGTTAAGTTATATTCAAGTTAAGTTAAGCCAACTGCATACCTTTCCCATATTCACCACTTGCATAGATCATTTCTTTGAAACTTTAGCAACGAACGGTATTAAAAGATATTGAATTCTCAGTCATCCAAGCTGAAATGCTTTTCCATACAGTTTTTAGTAACTTCTCTTTTGCTAAACTGTTCCTTTCAAGAGTGGCATGCTAAGTTCTCGCGTGATCTTTCTTCATGGATGAATCCATTGGACCTCTACTATTACTTTGGCATATTCGTTGTCTCTTCTTAGTTTGTACAACTAGTCGACTAACACTACCATTGTCCTCTTTTTCTTGCATCTCAACATCAGTATCAGCATCAGATCCTTCATCTGAGTTTATATGCTCATACAATAAATCAACATTAGCCCTATGAGTTTTTCGTCCTCTTTACAGAATCCTCTTGATTAAGTTTTTTTATAATATCAGTTGTTGCACTACCACATGGTTTAACATTCCCTGACCTCTGTAAGATATGATGCTTAAGCCTACTGATTCCACCACCACGGATTTCTTTCAAACATAATAAACAAGTAATCCAGGTTGGATGATCTGGATTTCTGTGTTCACCCCATTGCCATGTTATATCTTTGGATGGTGTGTCTTTCGTTGGTGTATCTTTGGTTTGTGTAGAAGATGAAGGCAACAATGAGCCACATGTAGAGGGTGTAGTGCATGAATTGGATGCATTAGAAGAATCCACAATCACCTGATTCACAACCTAAAGTAACAAAATGGAAACAAAACAAGTTAATATAACATTTTAATTAACTGAACATGTAAGCAAGTTAATATAACATTTCAATAAACGTATGTCATTCACATTGCTAGTAACACCCATAGATTTTAGAATGAACCGCCATATATATACTACTGAAAACTGATAAGCTGAACATGTTCTGAATGTTAACAGAAGTTAATTGTGCTCCTAACGGTATCTACCTACTAAGTAATGTTGGTATCAGACCAACACACACAAAAAAAGACCTTTTTTAGGGTAAAACAAATGAGTGGGTAAACAGATCAATGACAAAAATGTTAAGTATAAACCTAGAAATGCTAACATGAAAACAAGTTTTAAATAGTAAGGATATAAAATTGGATAGATCTACATAAAGAAGAAATGCTTGCAATAACAAATCCTATCGGATCTATGTTTTCTGTACATTTCTGAATTACATCAGTTTTTAAGTAGACTAACAAGCACTTTTACAGGTTACAGGGAAAACCAAACCATAAGCAAGGTAAAGAACTAAAATATAGAACTAATGGGTTATTAAAGCACCTGCGCGTAGTGCTGGTTCAGTATTTTGAAGATCAACTGCTTGAAGTTGTCCAAACTTGTGGCCAAAAGATGCAAATCCAGGTCAGCTCACTAAGAAGTTAAGAAATCAAAAGTGAGAACCAGCACCTAGCCAGATACAATTGAAAACTGATAAGCTGAACATGTTCTGAATGTTATGAAAACTCACATACATGAACCTTAACTAGCTTCAAAATACTACAATCATATTTGTAGTGAGGCACCGGGGCAGAGAAACCTAGAAAAGGATGTTCAGCTACAAACTCCTGGCAGAGAAACCTAGAAACCTTAACCAACTCCTGACAGCCAACATGAACCTTCCTAAATGAAGACCCATGCATTAGCTACAAACTTGGAGGCAAAGAGTTTGGACATTTACCAGGTAAGAGCTCTTCTGGATGTGGGTACTAAAGTTTATGAAAAGCCAGACCGTGTAAGTACTACAGACCCTAAGATAATTAGATTCAGAACGTAGATACATGAACCAGAAAAATAATAACATAGTGCAAATTCATATCAGCTAAAGTGCTAAACATATCACATACAATTCTTAACCCAAATACCCAAGTACTCTGGTAACAAATACTAACGGTACTCAAATACGATAAATAATAACACAGTAAGCGAGAAAAGGAAGAAAAAAAAGCTCAAGGTAACATAATTAACCATCATCAAGTAACATATCATTATATATTTGAGCCAAAAAAAATGTTACTCTTCATTTACTCCACCACTGTCTTTACGGTAAAGTTTTAGATTTCCCAATTTGTTTTCTTATTATTGGAACCATGATCTTGATTTCACATTAATCTTCATGATAAGATTGAACATATTTAAGAGATAGATACAAACATATTTAAGATTGAACATATTTAAGATTGAACTCTTTTTCTCTAAACACTGTGAGAACAACAGATAGGCAATTTCAGTACTAAAAGATTTTCGAATTCGTAATCCTGAAAAGCTGATTACAGTGACCCATACTACGAAAGCGAGATAATACGATTTGTAGAAGTCGTTCATAAATGATTACCTAGTATCATGGGTTTGTTATGGATACAAGAGACATAATTATGAATATTGGGTTTACTTTTCTGAATTTAGTTTGGGTTGAATTGAAATTGTTATCTATAATTTTACTCTGCTGCAACTGCAGAGTACCCTAAACATATTTCCCAACCCCAGAAAATCTTATAATTCAGAAGTAAGAAGAGCTTAAAAACACAAAAATAAGACCTAAAATGATGTTTTTAGCAGGTTGATAAATTAAGAAAGTAGATTCTTAGAACTTAATTAAAGAGGAAACTCTTAACCATGACAAAACAACTAATTTCAAGAACAAAATTGATAGTAAAGAAGATCATGACATGTTAAAATTGCTGAGTCGCAAAATCATTTCAGAATATAAATGTGATATACCTTTAATGAAAATCACTACTGCAGATTGAAACCAGTGAAACCAGCAGATAAATGGGAGAACAATGGAGAATCTAACAACCCAATGAAAAAACAGAGAGATTCATTGAAGAGAGAAATGAAGATAGAAATGAAGAGATAGAGGCGCAGAGAAATGAAGACAGAAGAAGGATCGATAGGTTTAATCTTCTGCAGCGAATCTGGATCGTCGGATTAGATTAGATTCTAATCTAACAGACAATTTTTTTTCCGGAAATATCGGTTTATACTGGTATTGGACCGTACCGGACGATTATTTCGGTAAAATACCGTACCGCCGATTTTGTGTGTTTCGTTTCGGTATACGTCCGATACCGGTAAAACCGGCGAAATATCGGCCTTACCGGACGTTAGTACTACACTGGGTCCATCAAAAGTCTTAACTCATGACGTTCTGACAGCAATTCCATAACACGACAAAGACATATTTAAAAACACCAAAAAATACAAACTATTATAAACAAATAAACACACAAAATAAAGATAAACAAAAACCTGATCATATCAACAAGAGCATATGCAGGCAACTTCCTGTCGAGGTGAATACAATTATTAAATGACTCAGCAATACTAGATGAAGTATGACCATACCTATATCCTGTGAAGTATGCACTAGCCCAATGTTCCCTAATAATATTACGACAATAGATTGCAACCCATGGTCTACCCATTAATACCATTTCCTGGAAGTGCTTCATCATGTGAAACAATCAATAACTTCTTTAAATTTCTCATCAGATTTCTTTATGGGTAAGTTATGCTTCAAGTGGAAGAAATAGAAGCTATGATGAGCTCCAGGGAAAAAATCAAGAATAAACCTCAATAAGTACCCTTCACCACGATCAGTCATAAAAGTGATAGGGCGATAATCTACATTTTTCCTAAGATTTGAACATAAACCAATGCCAATTATTAACATCTTCCCCAGGAACGAATGCAAATGCTAAAGGATACAAACCTACAAAAATAAGCAGAACATGTGGGTTACATTATCAGAAAAATAAACAGTACATAAAATCTATACTAATACAAATTGGAAAAAATACTCAGAAAGTTCATGGAAAAATCAAAAACTTATAAACTCTGAACAAAAAGATAAAAATAAAAGATAAAAAACTGCAAAAATAAACAGAAACATAGGCTACATTGTCAGAAAAAAGAACAGTACATAAAAGCTATACCTACATACACTAAAAAAAACACTCAGAAAGTTCATTGAAAAATAAATAAATCAAGAACTTATAAAATCTAAACAAATAGATAAAAAAAAAAAGACATGAAAATATAAGAAAAAAACACAGTGCAGCAAATACATATTGAAGATTAAAACTACAAGATTTTTTTTAAAGGATCTTCCGTTAAGACCTTTGAACTTCCTAGTCAAAAAAGTTGCATCGCAATAGGTCATTGGTCGACAGTATTTATAACCTTCAATACAAGCTCCGAAAGAGATAAACAACCTTTCAAATCTATGAGTTGCGTCATTGAAATCAAAATCCACAAAAGTCCTTGATATGGTCGTCTGGAAGTCAAAATCATTTATTACTTTCTCACTACTTATGATTTATTATGAAGCAAGAAAGGATCGTTCCAACGAGGAGGTCTTGATTGTTATATGGTTTCAAAATCTTATGTAAAGGGTTTCAAATTCAATGAAAGAAAATTAAACTAAATAAGAAAGCTAAGAAATTATAGAAAAGAATCAAAGAGTTGAGAATATTGGTCAAGGTTCCGTTTTTCACCCGGAAAACGAAAACAAACAAGCGATCCTCTCTCCAACAAACACTTTCCCATTGTAAACCAGTCTTTTGAGGGGTTTTCTCTCTTATGAAAACCCTAGATCTAAAATCTTAAATGGTTCTAGTAATTATCTCCGGCTAAATCTCCATTCTGCTTGCTTTATAAGCTCAATTAGGTCTTTGTTTGCTTTGATGTTATGCAATCCCCCAATTTGATGAGGTTATTTTCGTTCTGATTTTTTCTGCTTGCTATTGTGCTATGATGGGAGTTCATAAGAGGCAATAAACCACTCTTTT
>JAJJMC010022576.1:3454655-3481350 GCA_023531435.1 Papaver californicum
TGGATTATTTTCTTTCAATCCCATTGAAAGCATGCCTTGTTCTTATTGCTCCTAATTATAACCCAAATCAATTTTTACTTCAAGTTACCTGTAATCCTATTATAGATATATAGTTGTCATTTTGTTCCTCATATATTAAGTGTAATAGCACTATTATTTTTGTTGTAGCTTAACTGCAACCTTAGTTATGTATTGAGTATTAGACCCTTCTCACACAGACACGAGAAAGGATCCAAGGGATGACTTCCCGAATAGTTTCGCCATCACCTGCATCCGTTGGCGAGAAATTATGGTTCAAGCATAAACAAAAGGAGGTCATCAAGTATTGTTCGGGCAATACACCGCGATATCTGGATATAATCGTGTGACTACAAACTCGGATCAATTGCTTAAAACCCTTTACCACCATCAAAGTTCATATGGACACTGTCGTTCCCATCAAAAGTATAACTTTTCTTGTGGAAAGCATTGACCGAAGGTCTTTCGACCTTCGATACCCAAAACCATTGCCACCTACTCAACTTCAACATCATCTTCTGCTGCAACTCTGATCCGAAGACTGCTGGTCACATTTTGCTCAATTGTCATGCTGTTATAGATTAATGGTCGCGCAATCCAAATGTAATTAATAAATATTTGGTTCCACGCACCCTCATGTATTAGCCGTTTAGTATAGATTAATAAACTTCATGCTTCAAAAAAAGAAGAAAAAGGTTTCGTTTTTATTCATAAAACATGTACTTGTAATGATAATTAGAATTGATATTTAATCCCATTTTATCAAAAGCCCTAGAATACCTTGATCGCAAGAATATCCCGTAAATTTCCTCAAGTCATCAACAAACACATTAAAAGATGCGAATATGAATTCTACCAAGAGAACAACCTAACGTGTAAAAGCACTAATCAAGTTTAATTATCAATGAGCATTAAGATTCATGAAATTAGGATAATCAATACAATTGAACGTGGAAAGCGCACTAATTCAATTTAACAAAGGTCATGATCAACTTGTGATTACTAGGATATATCACTACAAGCAAGAACCAAAATTATGCTACTTGTATTCAAGGAGTATCACTTTTGCATATAATAAACCCTAAATTAGCTATATATATATGAGTTCAATCAATTGGCCACTCGACGAAAAAAACACTCAATCATACATGACGATATTTGTAGTGAACTATGGACGATAATATTGAGATAAAACTAATTTAATAATCAAAGAATCATGTATTGTAAAATTCAACTAATCCATAACTAATAAAAGAAAATTAGCTACTCATAATAATAGGAGTTCACAAAATTGAATTGAAGAAAATAAATTGCAAAACCTAGACATCGAGAAATCTTTCACGCGTAAACCTACAAAAAGGAATAGAAGATATGGGAAGAGAACTATGTGAAAACCTAGATATCTCTCTCTCTTGGTGTAGTTGCTCTTATATTGTTTCTCTCTTGTAGAAACCTTCTTAGAATATAACTCTCATATCCTTTTCAAACTCTTAATTTCTAAATCTATGCCAAACTTTAGGTTTCCATAACTAAATCAAACCACAAAAACCCATGGCCCAAATCAAATTCATCAATAAAGCCTATTCATTCCATAGCCCAAAAAAACATGTTTAACATTTTCACGGCTTGCAGTCTCATTGAGACATTTTTTCTAGCACTATAGGGCACTTTGATTGGTGATAATGGATGAGTTTTGTTGGTGACTTCAATCATCCAAATACATCTACTTCCCAGCAAATTTAACTTCTAATAAAAGCGCACATTAAACCTAAGCCATCATCAAACACATTAAAAGATGCGAATATGAATTCTACCAAGAGAACAACTTAACATGTAAAAGCACTAATCAAGTTTAATTCTCGATGAGCATTAAGATTCATGAAATTAGGATAATCAATGCAATTAAACGTGGAAAGCTTACTAAATCAATTTAACAAAGGTCATGATCAACTTGTGATTACTAGGATATATCACTACAAGCAATAACCAAAATTATGTTACTTGTATTCAAGGAGTATCACTTTTGCATATAATAAACCCTAAATTAGCTATATATATATATATGAATGTGAGTTCAATCAATTGGCCACTCGACGAAAAAAACACTCAATCATATGTTCGGATCGATGCTATAAAGAAAACAAAATGAAAACAATAAAAACACAAGATTTACTTGGTTCAACCAAAATTAGGGCTGCGTCCAAGGAGCGGCTGCGGTTTTCATTATAATCACAAAAAAAATATTCAGAGGAATACAACGATACAAACCCTAGATAGGGAAACTCGAAATGTATATAAAAACATTTCTTGGATTTGGGATCAAGTTTGTTTGTAGCATTGGCATCAACATGTACATATGACAAGCAGCCAAATACTTTCAAAAAAGAAAGATTTACCTCCTTACCATTCCATACCTCCTCTGCCAATTTGAAATTCAACGGAATTGATGGTCCTCTATTGATCAGATAAGCTACAGTGTTGATTGCATCATCCCAAAAAAACATTTGGCAACCCAGCATGCAACCTCATGCTTCTAGCACGTTAATTTAGGGTCCAGTTCATGCGCTCAGCTACACTATTATGTTGTGGTGTCCCTGGAATGATCCTCTCCATTCTGATTCCATTTGTAGCACAATACTCTCCGAATCCACCATCAATATACTCACCCCCATTATATGATCTTAGGCACTTCAGTTTCAAACCTGTCTCATTTTCTACCATTTCTTAAATATATCAAATACATCACTTTTATTTTTCAGAAAATAAAACCATACCTTTCTGGTTGAGTCATCAATAAATGTGATATAGTATAATGAGCCACCAAGTGATGGAAATGGAGATGGTCCCCGCAAATCAGTATGCACCAACTCTAAGTTTTCTGGTTTTGGAGCTCTACCGCATTTGACGAAGCTGACTTTCTTCTGCTTCCCAAGGATACAACTCTCACACATACCAACATCAATGGTATTCAGTTCTGGTAGTTTCCCGTTCAACTAAAGTACCTTCATGCCCTTCTCACTCATATGCCTAAGCCTTTAGTGCCATAGAGTATCACTATATTCAGCAACTGCAACTGTATCTACTGCATATGTATCTACTGCTTCCATGCCAACAATATACAAGTTTCTCGGATTTGAATACATATAAAGGTTACCCGTCTTGTAACCACAAGACATTACCATATCTCCCTTAGTTACCTTCCATCTACCACTACCAAAAGAAACACCATGCCCTTCGTCATCAAGTTTCCCGATAGAAAGCAGATTCCTCTTTAAATGTGGAACATGTCTAACCTTGTGGATTCTCCAGACTGATCCATTTTCCTGCTTAAGCTTGATCTCTCCAATGCCTATTATCTGAAGTGGTCTATTATCAGCTAAATAGACAGTCCCGAAGTCCCGAAGTTACCTACAGTGTAGTTAACAAAAAGTTTTCGGCTTGAAGTGGTATGCCAAGAAGCTCTTGAGTCGAGAACCCAAGAGTCCATGGGACTTTGAACAGAAAGCAGTAATGCATCTTGCACGGTTTCTGTAACAACATTTGCACTTTCATTCCCGTTCTTCTTAGGTTCTTTGCACCATTTCTGTATGTGTCTTATCTGAACGCAGTTCCAGCATCCAGCCGGACCCCGTGGACCTCTAGATTGGCCCCTTCTTCGCCCTCTTCTTGATTTAGATATTCCTATGTTATGATTTTTCTGAGATGATCTGACTCTTGACTCGATGTCAAAGGCAATATCATTATTTGAATACTCACCAGAATCCTTCCTTTGAACTTCTTCACCCAGAATCAGATCGTGTATGTCATTATATTTTAGCTTCTCTTTACCGGCGGAATTACTTACGACAGTTCTCACAACTTCCCAACTTTTGGGTAGAAGCAAAAGGATTAGGGCACGAATTTCATCATCAAATTCGACCTCGACAGATGATAGAGCATTCATGATTTCACTGAACTCATTCAAGTGCTTTGTAACTGAAGCGCCCTCTGCCATGTTCAATATGAACAACTTGTTCATCAGATGCACCTTGTTGTTCGCCGACGGCTTTTCATACATGCTCGTCAAGGTCGCAATCATACCAGCAGTGGTCTTTTCTTTCACAACACTGTGTGCAACTATTGGCTAAGGTTAATCGAACAACCCCTAGAACCTGTCGATCCAGGAGTTTCCAATCTGCCTCGGACATCCCATCTGTCTTCGTTGAATCCAATAGAGGTTGCTGCCAATTTCTCCCATAGAGATAATCTTCAATCTGTATTTTCCAGTACCCAAAATATGACCCACTGAACTTTTCGATTGCGTTTGCAGATCCGATTGCAACACCTCCAGATCTGACCCTTATTGTAGATGATGTCGACGCCCCTTTCTCTGTCGTTATGTCGTCTTCTCCTCCTTCCATCGATTCTTCCCAAAAATCTTCACAAATCTAGCTCTGATACTAGTTGTTAGGATCGATGCTATAAAGAAAACAAAACGAAAATAATAAAAACACAAGATTTACTTGGTTTACCCAAAATTAGGGCTACGTCCAAGGAGAGGCTGCGGTTTTCACTATAATCACAAAAACAATATTCAGAGGAATACAACGGTACAAACCCTAGATAGGGCAACTCGAATATTCACAAAAACAGTATTCCGGGCCTATCATCCTGTCCATCCGTTCCATAAACGAACGTCTGAAAAAGTCTCATTTAATTTTCCAATGGGCTGCCAGTCGGATCGGGTCGAGTGTGAACCGGGTCGTGCACTACCAGGCTCCACACAAACATAACATCATACATGACGATATTTGTAGTGAACTATGAACGATAATATTGAGACAAAACTAATTTAATAATCAAAGAATCATGTGTTGTAAAATTCAACTAAACCCTAACTAATGAAAGAAAATTAGCTATAATAATTGGAGTTCACAAAATTAAATTGAAGAAAATAAATTGCAAACCCTAGACGTCGAGAAATCTTTCCCGCGCAAACCTACAAAAAGGAATAGAACAAGTGAGAGGAGAACTAGATGAAAACCTAGATATCTCTCTCTTGTTGTAGTTGCTTTTATATAGCTTTCTCCCTTTTAAAAACCTTCTTAAAATAGAACTCTCCTATCCTTTTCAAACTCTCAATTTCAAAATACAGGTTAAACTCTAGGTTTCCATAACTAAATCAAACCACAAAAACCCATGGCCCAAACCAGATTCATCGATAAAGCCCATTCATTCCATAGCCCAAAACAGGTTTAACATTTCCACGGCTTGCAGTCTTATTGAGACATTTCTTCAAACACATAGGCACTCTGATTGGCGATGATGGCCGAGTTTTGTTGGTGACTTCAATCATCCAAATACATCTCCTTCCCAGCAAATATAACTTCTAAAACAAGCGCACATTAAATCTAAGCCATTCATTAACCCATGTACCACACACCACAGCTCACACCTTCCTTGGCAACTTTCTCAGTTACAAACACCACCAGAACTCTTCCCTGTTTTCCAACTAAACTGAATTTCAAACCCATTTCAAGTTTATGACAATAGCATACGGTAATAATCAATTTCTTCTTTCCCTATTTAAATAGCAGCGAACTTAACTCACTTCTTCTTGGCAAAAGAACATTACCATTTACGATAGAACCATGGCAACAATTCTCGGTCAGATTTTTCTTCTTTAAACCACTGCCAACCCATTCTTGCTTTTCTCTTAACAAATCAAAACCCCTAACTCAGCAGCAGCAACATCATTTGGACCTGTTTTATGCTCAAACCCAAAATTCTTCTTCAATCTTAGCAACGACAAGAACCCATCTTCAACAGCGTCACAAACTTCTCTAAACACTCGAATATTATTCATCTTCTCTTGTTCTGTTATTCTTCCTTGTTTGAACCCTTTCTTCTCTATATTTTCACTGGAGCTACAGATTCTAATCTCTATCTCCTCATTCTCTTTCTTCTCTTTTGCGACTTGATTTCTTATCTTTTTCTCACTTTCTCTCTTTATTTCTTTCATGTTTCTCTGTCTAATCTGAGCTTCGCCGGCAACAGGATGTTGCAATAGAGAGAGGGAGAGAGAGAGAGATTCAGGTTGAACAAAAGAATGGAACAAGAACTAATCGAGTTGTTAGGTTAACTAAGGTTGGTGGCGTCATGAGTAACTCATTTTCCTTTACCAACTCTCAGTTGTTTGGTGTTCCCTAGCAAATATTTAGATTTTAGTTATGAAGAGAGCCTGTTTTAGGCCTTTGCTTGGATAGGGGCTACCTTACTTGGATGCCCTCTAGTAATACTTGTTTTTGACACTCTTATAAATTTGTATTCTTTTATGCTATGAGTTCATCGACACCCAATGTTGTGAAGCGATGTCATAAGCCTCTATTTTTTTTTTTTTTTGCTTCATGTGACTCCAAAGTACCTATAGACTCAAAACAAACGTAAAATACACAAAATATAAGAGAAATAACTAAAAAAGGAATAAGAAATTGATATTCAAATAATGTAAATTGTGCATTTATCAAACTCCCACACACTTGCCTTTTGCTAGTCCTCGAGCAAACTAACCTAAACTAATCTAAAATAAAGTATACAACTCCCTTTCGATGAGGATACGCTTATACTTAGCATGTGTAACAAGCCTTTAAACCCCTAGGTGTCCCTAGTGGACGAGTTATAGTCTCGTGAGGGTTTACAAGAGGTGTACCCACAAAACCTAATCTTTTAACTTTATTCCAAAGCATATGCATCCAAAGAGCTAAAAGGAAATAAATTTTTTGCACACTAATAATCAAGAAGTTAGATGTATGAAAGAACATTATTCTCATGCTTAACTCTTGAGTTATGATAAACCACCATATGAAAGAATCCAGCCTCGAGGGAGATCGAATAAGCATTACGCCTTGACTTCTGCCTCACCAGTAGGATTTTACGAAATTACACTCAGAAGACACAATTAATGATTCTCATTGTGTAGGTAGGAATAAAGATAGAAATCTTGCACATGTTGAATGGTGAGAAGGGAAAACCTTCTGAATTATATTTGAATATCCATAGAAATGTATGAAGAAAAGAACTTTTTATGATGATCTCTAAGAAAGGAAATCAACCACTATGCGAGGATGTGAATGCTCACTCATCTTCTCATCCAATCTACAATCAACACCACTCTCACAGTGTCCCATAGAAACGTCCTCGTCTAGATGATGAACTCTTGAACTTCGACAATTTTTAACTCTTTTGTGCTCAAATTCTTGTTGCTTAAAACTTCTTTATAAATTTTTTCTTTCCAAGGGTATTAACGAATGAATACAAAAACAAATATACGATAAAGCAATAAAAATATTTTTTTTCTTGATTTTTTTTTTGATGGGACAAGAAATATTAATACAAGCTAAAAGAATAATAACCAAGCAATATGATCGTGGAGAAATGACTTTACCACTTGATTCCTCACAACTTGTATTGTCTCGGTATCATAAATTTCAGACAAGTTCACTTTTTTTAATTTTTTTCGCTCTTGTATTTCGTCTTCAACTAGGATATATAATTTTTCCTATTGTATTGTTACTTCATTTTGAATCTGAATTTTTCTCTTTCTTGTAGTGTTGCTTGTAAACCTTGAACGTCTTCAACTTTCTTCAAATTTATGATGCTCCTCTTTTTGATGATGATGGTGTTTCTATAGAACTTTTGTTGTCGAGAGAGAGAATGGTGCTAACTACAAATCAAACTACAAGGTAAAGTTTTTTCAGAATTCTGATGTCACCCCCATGATTGACAGAAATTAACACTCAAGAGATCAAAAAGTAATGCTGAAATGAGGTTGGGTATCTCATCATTCTATCCGGAATTTGCGCTAATGAAATACTCTAAACGTAGAATTTAGACATGTACAAAGAATTGAAGGTTTGATGCCTTACTCGTATATGGGTAATGAATGATCATTTTCTCTAATAGTACTGTATTCGAAACCGGCGGTTTAAGTCCCTTTTTGTCAGTTATTGCCTCTCAACAACTAAGAAACCCGAATATAGTTCTCTAATACTTTTAAGTTCAGTAATTTCGATGAGAACTCCGTATGTCAACTTGGGTAGAAGAATACTAAGTGAATCTAAAATATATAAAAGTTGGAGGTTTCATGCAAATATAATTATAAAAAAATTAAAATTTTCTACCTAAAAGTGACTACTTAAGAATTCTATATGCTTAACCATTCCCCCAGACTTAAACTTTACATTGTCCTCAATGTAAATTGACTCCTATAATGTTGAATCAAGGTGGGAAATCCTATAATGATATGAAAATTCATAAATAAAAACAATAAAAAGTACAAAAAATACTAAACCAATGGGTTTTCTCCCATGCACGCTTGGTTTAAAGTCGTCATCCCGACTCCCTAGTCGCCCGTAAACCAACAATCTAAAAATTTAAGGATCCTCCCATAGAAAAATCTGCAATTCTAACAATAGCTTCACAAGACTATTTGTACAAGAAAATAAAATTAAAGCTATCGCCCTATAGAAGTTTCCTCCACACTTAGTCTTTTCTACATTTGGAATTGTATATAAAACATAGAATTTGGGAACTTCTACTGTTTCTTGTTTAGAAACCTGCATAGTATGAGAATCACGTATCTCCAATGGAGGATATTGGGAAGCAAAGTCATTCAACAATACTTCCGAAGCACATAAATTCAATCCATGAGAGGTAAAGGAGAAGAATCAATAGGCAAGGGATTAGTCAAACCTTGCAACCTCTCTTGTATCACGGGATCCTCTTCCTTAAAGAATTCAAGTGAATTACTTACTTCATGTGTATCATGGTCCTCTATCAAACTCTTCAACCAATCTTCATCCGTCTCCGCCTCAATAAAAATTTCAACGTCAACTTTATCATCATAATTCTCGGCAAGTTCAATTGGGTCTTCCAAAAATATCATTCAATTCGGTTTCATTTGCAACATACTCCTCTTTGTTTTCAGACTCACCGTAATCAGAATCTTCATCGGTTTCACAACCTTAATCAGAACGCCGTTTGAGTTCCATACGAATGGTCCTACTAATTTCTTCGAGAAGCTCTTCCAGGGCTCCATCATCTTCCAACTTGTATAGTTTTTGAGAAACTTTTCTGATATTTACTCGCTTCCCACCATTAACTATAATAGAATCTCTCGCACATGAATCTTCCCTTTGAATATGTGAATGATCATAACTACGATCAAGAGTCGGGGGTAAACTATTATAGAAATCAGTTTGTGCAAGGTTCTCTCTACTAAGTGTTGTATCAAGTTGGTCTAGTCTATGTTGCAAGTCTTGTAAACATGGATACAACTTGAATAAATCCAATTGGAAGTATAATTGTCCCACCTTGGTGTTTAACTTACATACCAACTACAAGGTTGTAGATATATATGAAAATCACCATAAGGTTCTCTAGGATTTTAATCATAGCCAATAAAATTGTTTTGATTGTATCCCAAAGGTGGTAGAAAATTATCATAGTGTTGCCGAGGTTGTAAACCGTATTGATTGTTGCAGTATGCTCCTTCCATGAGAAATAAGTACATGAAATAAGATTCTCAAAACTAGGTTAGAATCAAAAATAAAAACAAAAAATCAGTAATAAAAATAAAAATAAAAACAGAAATAAGAAATCAAAAACAAAAACAAATAACAATTCGCTTTGCCTCCCCGGCAGCGATGCCAAAATTTGATGTGGTCGTCTGCACGTCAGAATTATTTATTACTTTCTCACTACTTATGATTTATTATGAAGCAAAGGTAAGAAAGGATCGTTCCCATGGGGAGGTATTGGTTGTTATATGGTTTCAAAATCTTATGTAAAAGGGAGGATTTTTCAGAAAGTAAATTAAACTAAATAAGAAAGCTGAGAAATTGTAGAAAATAATCAAAGAGTTGAGAATATTGGTCAAGGTTTCGTTCTCATTCACAAAATATGTTCTTATACTAATAATTAGAATTGATATTTAATCTCGTTTTATCAAAAGCCCTAGAATACCTTGATCGCAAGAATATCCCCCAAATTTTCTCAAGTCATCAACAAACACATTAAAAGATGCGAATATGTATTCTACCAAGAGAACAAACTAACGTGTAAAAGCACTAATCAAGTTTAATTCCTGAGGAGCATTAAAATTCATGAAATTAGGCTAATCAATGCAATTGAACATGGAAAGCGCACTAATTTAATTTGACAAAGGTCATGATCCACTTGGGTTTACTAGGATATATCACTACAAGCAATAACCACAATTATGCTACTTGTATTCAAGGAGTATCACTTTTGCTTATAATAAACCCTAAATTAGCTCTCTCTCTCTCTCTATATATATATATATATATATATATATATATATATATATATATGAATGTGAGTTCAATCAATTGGCCACTTGAAAAAACAAACACTCAATCATACATGGCGATATTTTTAGTGAATTATGAACGATAATATTGAGACAAACCTAATTTAATAATCAAAGAATCATGTATTGTAAAACTCAACTAATCCCTAACCAATAAAAGAAAATTAGCTACTCATAATAATTGGAGTTCACGAAATTGAATTGAAAAAAATAAATTGCAAACCCTAGATGTCGAGAAATCTTCCCGAACAAACCTACAAAGAGGAATAGAAGATATGGGAAGAGAACTAGGTAAAAACCTAGATATGTCTCTCTCTTGGTGTAGTTGCTCTTATATAGTTTCTCCCTTGTAGAAACCTTCTTAGAATAGAACTCTCTATCCTTTTCAAACTTTTAATTTCTAAATCTAGGTCAAACTCTTGGTTTCCATAACTAAATCAATACAAAAACCCATGGCCCAAATCAGATTCATCAACATAGCCCATTCATTCCATAGCCCAAAACAGGTTTAACACTTTCACGGCTTGGCAGTCTCATTGAGACATTTCTTCAAACACTATACGGCTGATTTTTGTTGGTGACTTCATTAATCATCCAAATACATCTCCTTCCCTTCAAATTTGACTTCTAAAACAAGCGCACATTCAATCTAAGCCATTCATTAACCCATGTACCACAAAAACCAACGCCACAGCTCACACCGTCCTCGGCAACTTTCTCGGTTACAAACACCACCAGAACTCTTCCCTGTTTTCCAACTAAACTGAATTTCAAACCCATTTCAAGTTTACGGCAATAGCATACGGTTATAATCAATTTCTTCTTTCCCTATTTAAATAGCAGCGAACTTAACGCACTTATTCTTTGGCAAAAGAGCATTACCATTCACGGCAGAACCATGGCAACAATTCTCAGTCATCTGTTTCTTCTTTAAACCACTGCCAACCCATTCTTGCTTTTCTCTTAAAAAATCGAAACCCCTAACTCAGCAGCAGCACATCATTTGGACCTGTTTTATGCTCAAACCCAAAATTCTTCTTCAATCTCAGCAACGACAAGAACCCATCTTCAACAATGTCACAAACTTCTCTAAACACTCGAACAACATCCATCTTCTCTTGTTCTGTTATTCTTCCCTGATTCAACAGTTCAAACCCTTTCTTCTCTATATTTTAGCTGGACCTACAGATTCAGATCTCTATCTCCTCATTCTCTATCTTCTCTGCCGCGACTTGATTTCTTATCTTGTTCTCACTTTCTCTCTTTATTTCTTTCATGTTTCTCTGTGTAATCTGAGCTTAGCCGGCAACAGGATGTTGCAGTCGAGAGAGAGAGAGATTCAGGTTAAACAAAAGAATGGAACAAGAACTGACTGAGTTGTTAGGTTAACTAAGGTTGGTGGCCCCCCAAGTAACGCATTTGCCTTTAGCAACTCTCAGCTGTTTGGTCTCCCCCAGCTAGGGCTGTTCATGGTAACGGGTTTCCACGAAAACCCGTCAAAACCGAATCGAATAGGGCAAAATTGAACCGAACCGTTTGTTAATGGAACGGTTATGGAAAAAAAGTATGAAACCGGTAGTCACGGTCAAACCAAAACCGAACCGTTAGGCCATGGAAAACCGGATAATTATGACCGTTGATATAGCTTTTGATAGATTTAATCTACACCCTTCATATCTCTTCATATGTAAGCTTTCTTCCACTTTTCTAAACAGAACCTAGCCTTCTTCAGTTCTTCCTCCGCCTCCACGCTCCTCTTCCAGTCGTTCCAACTGAAACCAGAAGAGGTGTAAGGTGTTAATCGAATCAACCTGTGCTTTTGGTTTTTTCCCTTCTCCTCCTTCTTCTTCAACCATAGCTGAAACCAGAAGATGTGTTAATCGAATCGAATCAACCATAGCAGGTAATAATCTGCAAAATTTCTTTACATAACTTCTGTGATGTGGGTTTGTTTTTAGTTTTTCTGTATGAATATTTTGCAAGATTTATTTACAGAACTTCTGTGATGTGGGTTTGTTTTGCATGTAAATCTAACATCAACTTCATCTCTGGATTCAATTTTAAAAATTAGGGTTTTATAAAATCAATAAATTTTGGGGATTCTTCAAAATAAGGGTTAGTTAGGTTTATTTAGATACTACTATGAACTGGGTTAAGGTTAATTTCAAAATAAATTTTGGGGATTCTCCAAGCATCTTCTTAAAATGTTAAGTAGCTTGACCACTGCCTGCCTTATTCCATATCTTTATCACGAGTATCTGTTTCGGATGAGTCAGTTTTCTTTTGACACTGGAAACTACATCTTAAGTCAGTTGGATCCTTACTCTTGACTTACATAGGTGATGTACTAGAGATTTAAATGCCATGAATAGTCAACAGACTTGGAAGTTCTTATTGTGTGTACACTATTTAGAGTCGGACTGTGAATCTTCCATAAAGTGCATTTCTCAAAACTGGATTTGTTATTTTTCAGTGCAACATCAGGCGGTATTCTGGATAGAGCTATTGAAGCAGAAGACAGCAAGCATGGGGACTTCTTGAGGATGGTAATTTCTTAGTTTCCTTTTTACATGCACGAAGAATGTTTTTAAGAAGCTTATTCTGCGTTTATGTTTCTTGGTTAGCCTTTGTTCATTGTTCTTAAATCTGATAGTAAAAAAAAAAATTGACCTAAACTAGTGTAGTGTTAAAACTTGATGAAAGTAATGTATTCAATTATTGCAAGATAGTGACTGAAGTCTTCAATACCTTGTAATTCATCAAAAACCTTCTGGTTAGTATTGTTGTTCTCTTCTCGTATTGGTTGGGGCATTGATTTGTACTCAAAATTGGTTGAAGACGCTCATTGATCTTGATACTTCTTCCTTGGAATCAGCAGAAGAAGTTAATTCAGGTATTATTTTATTTATTTATTTGTAGAGTTTTTGGACATTCACCATCTAACTAATTGTTCATGTGTACATTTGTTTGTAGAATTTATGGACAGTCTCTCTAAGTCCAAGTTTATACATATAATATAGGAGGATGAGGATTAATGAGAATTGTGGACCTGTGGTACAAAGGTAATTCATTCATTTCTTTCTTTCATTCTCTCTAATAGTAATTTTTACCTAAAGTTGTTGGTGATTTGGAGCTATTGCTTGATTTGAACAACAACAACATGCTTCTTTGAGCAGCAGCAGCAGGCATTTTGAGCAGCAACAATCATTTTGAACAGCAGCAGCAGGCATTTTGAGCAGCAGCAGGCACCAGGCATTTTGAGCAGCAGCAGCAGGCAGGCAGGCAGCAACATTTTAATGAACAATAAATGTTGTTTTTGTCTTTAAAAGTGGATTTTTTGGATGTGTTTTGTGTTCCAAAAATGTATGAATTTTATGTTGTTTGAATTGCTTAAATGTCTGCAGGAATTTAATGAAAAATGAATGTAAAAATGTTTTTTTTTTGATTTTTTTTTGAAATTTGCATTGTCAGTTCCATGAAACTGACATAACCACCCGGTTAACCGAAACCGGGTGGAAAAAACCGAAACCGAGACAAAACCGAGTAAAATCGAACCGACGGTAAATGGAACGGTTTTGGAAAAGTTTTGAGAAAACCGGCTATACCGGTTTCGGTTTTGGTTTGGCCAAAAACCGAACCGAAACCGGCCATGAATAGCCCTACCCCCAGCAACTATTCAGACACTACACCATTTCGGACATTTTGCAACGTTTATAACAGTCTCCCTTATTTTTAGGAAAGTATTATGTTGCAATAACATTATAGTAAATATTTGCTATTTATTGTGCAACGTTTATAAATGTTTCTTAATATAATTAAAGAAACGGTACGTTGCTTAATATAATTAAAGCAACGGATACATATGTTGCTTAAATAGTTATATATACGTTGCTTCATTTAATTAAAGCAACGAATAAATGAATTTAAGCAACGTTTTTCATAAGCGTTATATAGATGAGGAGAACGTTTTATAGGGTCCCACCACAAATGTTGTCCATAATTATTTTCATTGGTATTGCTTACATCCTTTGCTCATTTTTCAAAAGTAAAGCAACGTTTTGTTTACCATCTTCTATAACCGTTGCTAATTTAAATTAGGATTAAAAAAATTAGAATGCTACTAATGGATTCTGGCAGATTTCTGCACCTGCATATATGGATTTATTTTTACACCTGCATATACCATTCTAGATAGATATCTAGACCTACATACATTCCAAATGAAGTAGAAGACTCGATTTATCTATATGAATGGAGGAATTACCACAAAAAAAATAAATTTGATTGATGATCACTACCAAGAACACGTTACTTGTGATGATCTGCCAATATTTCAATGTCCATCCTTACACACATGACCAACAAAGTTATAAGGAACTATAATTCACTCCTAGCACTAATATGTACTTTTTTTATGTGTGCGTGTAAATACTTCACAAAATGGCATCTTAAATACTAAGAAAAAAGTTAACAGAATTGTTTTAAAAGATGCACCTTAAAGTTGTATCCTTGATCGATCAGAAACTACTGCCATTTAGTAGAATAATACATCTCCTGTACAAGTAGCACCCCTTTAATAAGCATATGCATATACATGAAATCAATATTTCATGTGCTTTTCAGACAATTCGAAAAAATTATTTGCATCCAGGGATAAAACAAAGTAAAGAAAGAATATAAAATAGTTTGATATATAAATTGGGAGCTAAAACTATGAGCCACCTGTGTATCAGTAGATACCGGGGAGTAGAAAAAGGCATTGTACTCCTTTTTGCCTCCAACCATTCGATCTTGATGTTTACCCTGTCAAGAAATGTTGAAACTGGTAAATCGAGTGTCTCAATCCAGCATAATCAGATACAAGCATAAGAGACCATGTACATGATACTTATGAAGTTGCAGGATGATATGCATGCTTAAGGTGTTTTTTTTATTCTATTTGTTCGCATACAAAACCACATGAATTACACAGTAAGACCATTTATAGGTCCTAATAGTTTAAGAAATATGGATTTTTTATAACGAGTGACTGAAATCTATCACAAGTGACTGAAATCTAACTTTTCATAGTTTTTAAATCAAGTCTAAACAGTGAGAGCATGTCACAAATGCTGGCACCTTTAAGATCTGAATGTCATCTTGCAATCATAATAAGATTAGCCAACTCATAAACCTGAAGTTTGTGCAGTTTGCAGACAAATGTAATAAAATCAGTTTAGTCATTAATACAACACGAATTATAGTGCCCCATCCACCAATTTACTACTAACAGTTGCACACATGGGACCAAACGATCGATCTTGGTATTTTTTTCTATTAATAATATACTTGCAATTTACATACACAATTGATTCCCAAATACATCCATGTCCCTGATCCCCTAATAGTACTAATCATACTAGCATCAACAAAGAAAGGGAAATAATGTTGTCAAATGATACTAAGTTACCTGAATTTCAGCACCACCAACTCGTTGTCTTAAAGTTCTGCTAACATTACCAATAAGACATGCACGTTCACCAAAAACAGGACCACCTGCCATCCCTGATTTGTCAATATTAAAATGGATTGAGAACCTAATAGCATATGAAATCACTATGTATCTTAAGCAAAATATTATCCTACCAGGAAGGCAGCGGATGTCGGCCATCAGTAACGAGCTTTTATTAGAGTCCGAAGGATATGAATTTAAGACAGATCCAAGAGAAATGCTAGTTCAAGTGACAAATGTGTCACAACAAAATAGCCAGATCACAACCTTGGAGGTAACTGAATAAAAAAAAGAGAAGTCCTTAAAAAAATGCATTACATGGCAATCTGCTTGACAATTATGCATCACAAATTGGTTCACGCCCAATAACTTTCATAGAGAAGCACACTGAAACATGAATTGGCTCTTTCACAAATTCTAAATCTAAGTGAACCGTACTCTACTTTCACAATTTAGGGATCAGAAATAACTTTCAAGATCCCTTCTATGGCATCCAGTTGACTCCATAAAGATAGCCAGAAAGTCTGATAATTTTAATACTTTATGAATCCATTGTTTTTTATTTGTTTGTAAAACACCTACTGTAACCTTCTTAACATTTAAGGAATACAAAAGCGGTCAGGAAAAGGACAAAAGTTGCATCAGAGCCGAGAAAGAGAAATTGGAAACAAGATCAATCTAAAATATTCTTTAAGTTTCACTGCCTTACCTATTAAGGAAGTGGACTGGTGACAAGATACCAAATTGAGATCCTTTAACTACAAAAAGATTGCCCCTTTTGTTTGATGGTGCAGTCGCATATCTAGAAGATCCTGAATAACCATGATCCATCCATTCATCTTGATGAGCATATAACTGAAGTAAAATGCATGGAAAAGTACAAAATAAGTACGAAAGATGATAAAATTTTGTGATGACTTAATCCATTTCCGTAGAACCACCCGGTAACCGGAGAAGGAGACTA
This sequence comes from Papaver californicum, assembly GCA_023531435.1. Classification (NCBI taxonomy): domain Eukaryota; kingdom Viridiplantae; phylum Streptophyta; class Magnoliopsida; order Ranunculales; family Papaveraceae; genus Papaver; species Papaver californicum. Next base: position 3,471,498 of record JAJJMC010022576.1, read on the forward strand.
CATATCACCTCAATATGAAATGAAACTCCAAAAAAGCAATTCTAGTGGTTGACATGGCCATCCATCTTGAATTGGTAGATTCACTCATTGGACGACCTTGCTTCTCCAGTGAAGATCTGGTGTCATTCCCAACCTGGATGAGTTCACCAGAGCAGTAGAAAACAAACACATGCTTCAGGAAGCCTAAAAGAACCCCGTTACAACCATCTTCATTACAAATGTAATAGACACATGGTACTAAATAATAAATGCATAATTCACAAACCTCCTCATCCAACCCCATCCCACCCAAGATGCTTATCATGATATTAAATCCTAACTGAAGGTCCAAGATACATGCAACTATAAATTCAAGAAGCCCATTTTTGAATTTGATACAAGTCAAATCGAGTTGTCGTGGTTCTTAATGCTTATTAATTAATATCTTCAAGTCTCTGTATAATTAAGCATTTGTGATATATAAAAAAAGACTAGCAAAGTTACAACTGTTGTTTTCCTTTACCACTTGCCTACATTATAATGGTATTATTTAACTCTGATGATTCAGTTGATTGCATACTCAGTATCTGCTAGTTACTTCTCTGTCTATCGATGCAGTTTCTAATATTACTCTTAATGGTTTAACCAAAAAAAGAAAGGATACAACTTTAACAGCATCTAAGGAAGACTAACTGAAGCCAAATATGCCACAAGAGCGACTTTGCAAGTGGGATCTTAGTTTGACTAACCTGTGGTTGAGGTGGGTCATTGAAAGCTTGATGATCAGTATTCAATGAGGCCAATGACCAGCCTACTTCCCATGACCCTTGTTTAGTGAAGCTGGCAGCAGCTTCAACTAGTACCAAGAAAGAACACGATGCTACAGGGACATCCACCTTATAAAATACGAACTTCATTGATTGCACGAATAAAAAAAATAGCAACAATTAATGGATATCGGAACCTGGTGATTATAGTAATTAATATGACTATATATAATATATCATATATATAACCAATTTTTCATCTCAAAACAACGTTATTTACGTGAATAAGTAATTATCAAACCATTTATACTGTATCTAAACTATAAACTAAGTTATACCTACTAAGCATTATTAACATGAATCAATATTTATCATACCATTTATACTGTATCTAACTAAACTAAGTTATACCTATTAACCATTATTAACATGAATCAGTAATTATCATACCATTTATAATGGTTCAGACGTATTTCTGAAGGGAAAACCTTATATCTACTAAGTTATGGTAGTCTTTTTACAGTAAAGTGGCTCAAAAATACTTCGAACTCTGAAGTGATGAGGGTCGACAACATCATAACTGACAAATGTTAAAGCTTATTATCATATCATAGGAAGAAGCTACATATATATCATAATCGTAAGAAGAACTTTGTAATGTCTTGGAACTAACAATATATGACATACCCGACATTTCTACCTCTAGATATTTTGCTCTTAATACTGATATAAAAGTTAATCTAATAGTAAAATACACAACCATAAATAACAAAACCATATTAAGCTCAAAGTAACATAGAAGAACACCAATGCCAAAAGTTGTGAATTCAACCACATAGGCGTTCCTTTATCAAGCTCATCATCATTTATGGATTTATGTGCATTCATTTTACCCTGCAAATCAAAGTGAATAAGTAAACTATATCCAATTAAGCTTAAGGCCTATTGAATCTCCTTTACAAAGAAAATGTTTAATATCTTGTACCTCGGTCATTACATCAATTTGAACTTCATGAGTTAAATCAGGAAGTTCCTGAATCAAATTATACAAATAAGAAACAAAAATGACAATAAAATATGAAACCCTAAACACCAAGAACTGAGAGATACAACTGTACCTTGTCGTCATGAGGATGAGATGCTAAAGAAGCACCAGTTTCTGGACCTAATCTAGTTATAATGTTGAGTACACCAAGAGTTAAGCCAACTTCTCCACTTATATCCCCCAACTCTAAACAAATACTAAAAAATGAACATGCGATGAGCTAGTCAGAAAAAGTAAAAATATTCATGGACACACATGAGGGAAAGGAAACATAAAAAAAAGAAAAAGAAAGAGAAACATCACATAAATGTCAGCAGAGGGCTTTAGTATAGATGCACACCCATCTTCCAAGGCTGGAGCCACCTTCCATATAGCAATTAAAAAAATAATAATTCCTTCAACAAAGAATAATCCAACATAGAACTCAAAAAAAGATTCAGAGATATGATTCTCTTATCGTATAAATTGGATTGATAAGATCGTTATATAACAAATAAATTTATACAACAAGGCAACCACGAGTTTACAACAATTCAGGATGAAAAGTATATAATATACTAGGAATAAATTATCCCCACGACTCCAATGGTTTTTCTGCAAACATGATTCTTAAATGTCTCCATTGGAACCTTGTGCTTTGAATCTAAGCCTTCAGCAAGTTCTGCATAATGCTCAACAGATCCAGCAATATCATCCTGGATTGAAATAAAAAAGAAGGTGAGGAAAATATCCATGATAGATTAAACCCCTAGAATTCTTTCGAAAAGATGCATTGTTAGCATCCATGTCCCATGTTGCTTCGTCCAATAGTTTTCCACAATCAAGGGCTTCTAGCCAAGCCAACTCAGATTTATTCCAAGCACCTGCAAAAAGAGGTGAAACAAATGCTTCAGCACACCTAAAAGATGTTAAATATTTTTCACACAGACATATATACACTAGTAAAGTGAAAAACACTTTGGACTCAATAACTCGCTCCAGATACACGCATACTAATATTTGAAACCAACACGACTTCCTAATCTTTGAAACCAGAGAAACACGCACAATGAATTTCAACTTCCTAATCTTTGAAACCAACACGACTTAAAAATAAATTCCTTCATTTTCATTAAGAAAAATCCAATGAAGGATTTACAATAGAGACTCTGTCAAACAGTAAAGGATTTACAATAAAGATTTATGCAACCATTCACATAGCAGCAAAAGTCCAATCTTCAAATAACTTCCAAAGATCATTAAAAGAACAAACTATTTCTATATTAAAGAAAATTAAACTAAACTAAAATTATAAAACTACCCATGCTTTAAAACTATAAAAACACAAATAACATACACAAAATATAAAGATCTTTATAAAATACATTCTACCAAGATAACCCCTAATTCTGTGAAATACTATTCACAAATTTAGGTCTAAATCAAACATGGTAAAAACATGAAAAACAACATGAGGGTTTATACCTGATGATAAGATAAGTCAGAATCAACCAAATGGTGTTGGTTTTCGATTTCAACTATCAGATTATAAGTAGGTTTTCAAATTCATGAACAAAATCGATTTCTAGGGTAAGGAAAATTTCAAGTTACAAAGGTATAAATCTAAACTTTTGGTCTACATGTATTGATTAAGGTATGAGGATTAAGAAATAAAGCACTTGATTTCCTTTTTTTTCCATTGAAATCATAGAAGATTTGGTTAATGTTGAAAGAGAGGCGTTGAGAGAGAGAGAAGTTGGAAAAGACGAGTTCTATTTTTTAGGGCTCAGTTAAGTTGTCTGAATAGCATACGAAATTTTTTTAATTAAAAATAAAAACCAATAAAACAAAAAATATAATCCGCTAACAAAAACCCTTGAATAACATGGATATTACAATCATGCCATGATTGAAACGTATACAACCGTTGAAAAAAACTTTGCTCGATTATTTTGAGATAATCCTTATTTAAAGTAACGGATATCCGTTGCTTTAATGTTTGTAACGTCTATATCTGTTGCAGATTCGAAAACCGAAACATTGCAAAATAGGCATATGATGTAGTGAGATTTTATTTATAAAACCTGTTTTAGGCCCTGACTGCTGGGATAGGGGCTACCTTACTTGGCTTCCCTCTAGTAATACTTGTTTTTGACACTCTTAAAAATTTGTATTCTTTTATGCTCTGAGTTCATCGACGCCCAATGTTGCCAAGCGGTGCCATAAGCCTCTATTTCTCTTCATTTGCTTCATGTGACTACAAAGTACCTATAAACTCAAAACAAACATAAAATACACAAAATACAAGAGAAATAACTAAGAGAAATAAAATAAATTGATATTCAAATAATGTAAATTATGCACTTATCAGTTCCCAGATTGGTTTTCTTCAAAATATTTACAAACCAAACAAGATCGGTATAAGACTTTACATCATCACCAAAAATCTGTTAGTATGACATTCACAAACCAAGGTATCCATGGTGGTATTTTATGATCATGCCAAGCCCAACTTTGAGGTAATCTATAATCTCCCGAGGCTTGATAAGTGGGTTATGCATCACATGATCATGAATGAGGTGGATGGTAAGATTCTTTGTTACAGCAGGGCACTCCTCAACTTAACTCCCGCGCCACAAGTATTCTTACCAACATACTTTTTAATCCTAAAAACATTATAAGACCCATTAACTATAAATGCATGAATCATCTACAAGTAACCATCCTTACTACATCTCATCGTGTACCTCTCTCGATCATTCTTCACTTTCTTCACTCTATATCCAGTCTTCATACAGTACTTTCCACATGCTAAGCGAACGGCGTTAACACCGCCACAGAATAACTTGTTTGGATCCTCAAATATATGATCCCACTCATAGAAAATAAGAACTTTGGAAACTTCCTTACCATCAATTTCATAACTAGCTCTAGCATTTCTAATCAGCTCTGAATTATTGTCCATATCAATAAAACATGAAGATCTAAATGCACTAGACGAATTACAATCCACATGTAATTCAAAAAACAATGCATTCTTGGAAAAATGCAACACAGCGAGACCATGAAGAGAAACATCAGCAAGAACAGGTACTTTAACTCCATCTTGAACAAAATTTATCACAATATCGAAATGAATTGGTTGGTTGTCAGCCAAGCAAAATATTTCAAGTCTTTTTATTTCATAATTATAAATAAGAGCATAGTAATAAGACAAGTTTGATCCACAGGGAGGCATGATTTGTAAAATTATACCAATCACTTATATAACTTGGGTATTTTTGATGATTGTAAATAAATTTAAACTAAATTAATAACATAAAACAATTTAAGATTGTGAATAAGTATGATAATACTGGTTAGAGATTTCATCTTTCATCATCAAACATGTTATTAACTAAATCAGACTCAATATTCTACTTTTCTTAATCACAATAGAAAAAACCCTATCAAAGGCGCAAGAGCCACCCTTTGAATCCTTTTCACTAGATAACTTGGCGCAAGAGCCACTTAAGTTTAACCCAATGAAATCAATAGTATTTATGAGTTGAGGTTATTTTAAGCAATCCGACGCAAGAGCCATTCAGATTCAACCTAGGTCACGCTTCTACACATAATCTCATGGCAACATCCCGTCGTTAGAAATTATGCTACGCTACTAGTAACAAGGGTCTTTTGACAATTCCAGATCTCAAACCCTAGTTTAGCTTATGTATATGAATTTATGATTATTTAATTTTCGACTTAAGCAAGCAATAATTCAATCATACATGGCATTATAATTATAGAATATAAGCGATATTAAATAAAATATGAATACTAAGAATGAATGCTTTACTTAATAATCATGTTCTAGATTTCAGACTACATTTATGACCAATGAGATTAAATTAGCTCATAATGGATTTCTTAAAATCCATGGAAAATAATAAAAAAGAAAGTGCAAGCAAACCCTAACTCTAGGTTTTAGAAAAGTTTCCAACTCCAAAGTTCCTTCTCTTCTCTTCTTAAGATGCAATATGATAAATATCTCAAAAAAGGTGAATTATCCCTTAAATAGGTGTCCCAAAAATAGAAGTGTCCGTGCTCGAATCCCAATCGAAGTAGGTTTCCAAAACCCGCTCAAAATAGAAAACTATGAAATAGGTCGTAAGTAAATACCAAAAGTTCCACCATATAGCCAATAGGCCACGTATATGTAAAGAAACCCATCCCACAATCGTGTTTTTAAAACTAAATTGGCATGTCAGTTCTCTAAAACGAGAAAGACATATAACGATTAGCGGTGACGAGCCGAAGAACAACTAAATTAGAACATGAGCGCACCCTGACTTCTGTCGACCTGACACGAGGAAGTCACCCCTAGAAACAACCAAATTCTTTTTTGAGTCATCACTCGATCAAAGCTGAATAAATAAGAAAATGACGGGAAGGCACAATGAGGAAGACATACGAGTTGGTATTCTGAATCAAGCACATGGTCGGAAGAACACGACTGACAGAAAAATAAGCAGATAGATAGGAAGGGTCCCACAACGTAGAGACATCCGGAATGAATGTTACTTGAGGAGGGATAACAAGTCAAAGACAGGGCTTCTTTCAAGGGCAAGCAGATGAAAGGTTTACATGATTAAATGATACCATGTACAAGAGCGTTATTAAAGGTTCAATATTAAAAGGAAGCCATGCACTCTAAACCTCTACCCGAAAAAAAAAAACTAATGAACGATGGCCGGTGCAAAAGTACGCCTGATTTGGTAATCAAGCAAGTAATTGCAAAAACGACAGAGTGTAATGCGCCCACATCCGACCCGACAATGAAAAACGGTCACAAGAGCGGCAGAGGGAAAAGCGCCCTTGTTCGACCTAATAAATGAACGAATGGTTACAAGAGTGGCAGAGGGAAAAACGCCCCTACCCGACCCAACCAACACCCAACGTTCAAATAGTTACAAGAGCTGCAGAGGGCAAATCGCCCCTGTTCGACCCGAAATTAAAATAATAGATAATCGCAAGAGCGACAGAGGGCAAGGCTCCCCCTGTACGTCCAATAATATAGCACAATGGTCAGAAGAGCAATGAAGGGCAAAGCTCCCCTACCTGACCCATCCAACACCGAACATTCAAACGGTCACAAGAGCGACAGAGGGGAAAGCGCCCATGTCCGACCCAATAGATCAAACAACAATGGGTACAAGAGCGGCAGAGAGAAAAACGCCTCTGTTCGACCTAATAATCAAACAACGATGGTCACAAGCGCGATAGAGGGTAAACGCCCTGCTCGATCCAATAAGTCAAACAACAATGGTCACAAGAGCGACAAAGGGTAGATCGTCGTTGTTCAAACAAATAATCAAACAACAATAGTGATAAGCACGACAGAGGGAAGAACCCCCCTCTCGACCAAACAAATCAAACAACAACGGTCACAAGAGCGATAGAGGGTAGAACGCCCCTGTTCAACCCAATAATCAAACAATGATGGTGACAAGCATGGCAGAAGGAATAACACCCTTGCTCGACTTAATAACTTAGTAACAACGGTCACAAGAACGACAGATGGCATAACGCTCCTGTCTAACCAAGTAATTAAAGCAATCGAAACAACAACAACGGGTGAAACTCCCGTCCGACCCAAAGGTCAAACTTTAAGCGGTCATGAAGTGGCAAAGGGGAAAAGACATCCTCGCTTGACCCGATAACCAAACAACAACAACTACAAGAGCGGTAAAAAAAGGGAGGGGGGATAAAGCATCTCAGCAGGCCGGATTAAATAAACATTGCATACACGACAATAGGAGGGAGGGAGAGTCTCCATCTCCATACTGAAATAAAACAAATATGTATATATACATATATACACCGCGGGAGGAACAACATATTCGAGCAAAAGAACAAGCCTCATTATTTATTAAGGGAACGATACATCTACTCAAGACCGTGATAAATACGAAAAACTAGTAAAGCAGCACGCGCAGGGCTTAACCGTCAAGCCATGAAAGCCAATTTTCCCTCACAACGCTCCATTTCTTTCCGAACATGGGTAAATGATTCAGACAACAGCGTGTGAGTAGCGTCTCCAGAATCTAATGCAGCGGCATACAGAACCATGCTATGAAAATAAAGCGCTTGACTAGCAGCAAAAGAAAGTTTGTACGCTTCCATAAAGAGGGCATACCCGTCTGCATTATCTTTAAAAAACTCATGCCTAAGAGCACGAATTTTCAAGGTTAAATTGGCCACAGTTAACCGGTCTCTTTCGACAAGGCAAGTATTAAGCGCACCCCCGTCAGAACGAGCCATACAACAAAAGTGAAAGGAAAAGAAAAAAAAGAAGAGGCAGAATGGCAATACACATGAAAAATATGGTACATACTAACAAATCCCCATGAAAAATACAACATTTCAGCCGAATCAAGCCCTTAAAAAAAAAAAAAAAAACTCCACGGGAAAGTGTACCCATGGAGACAATGCGACATCCTTCAAAAAAATAAAAAATAAAAAAATATATATATATATTCTCTTGGGAACTTTCAAGGCAAAAAATAAAATAATCGTGAAAAGAACAAGAATGATAAAGAAACATCAACAAGGATCTCTTTAAATAAGAAAGAAGCCATGAAATAAAGTTGTACTTGCTGACATGCGGTCATTCTGACCGTTATAAAATTAGACGGATTTAAAATCACAAGAAACAACCGGAAAGATATACAATAACAAAAGATGGTCAATCCCAAAAAAAAGTTTAGTTAAAATTACAGGTTAATCGTCTTGATCAACTACCATTGTACGACAGACTTCTATCTCACGATCCAAATCCTTCATATGATTAGCAGAATCTCCTGATATTACGAGTTAGCAGCACGACGTCTAGTATGCGCCTCATGAAGCAATCGATTGACATCATCCATGATACGAGCCTCACAATGAGCCTTCCAAGCAAATTCAAAAGTAGCATATTGTTCCGCCCAAGAAGCATTCATAGCATCCCGATGAGCCAGCCTATGAGTCATCAACATTCTAAACTCAGTTTTCACCGTCAGAAGGCGCTCGAGTTCACCACACGCGTCTGAAGTCACAACAGTGAAGGCTATCAAAACCATAAGCAAAGTATACCCGTGTAAGTCATGAGCCATTCTTTAAAAAAGGGGGGGGGATAAAAGGGGCAAGAAGGCAGACAAGTAAGAATATCATTAAAAAATGAGACAAATAACGAACAAGGGAAACATTTAGATAGAAATAAACCACATGTACAAGGATGACATATGCCAAAATTTTACTCAAGCATCCAAAAAAAAAGTGTAGATAGCTTGTTCCAGCTGTCAACGCGTCTCAGATCATGCTCATAAATATTCTACTCATCATCCGCCAAGTCGTATACACAACAAGCGACCTCGAGAATAACAACGACAAGCTCACGAATCATAAATATTTCCCAGATAATATTAACACGATAACATTGATTGTGTACTTCGGTACAAATAATGCTTTCTTTACCCCACCGCACCTCAGTGGCAATCCGTTCCCCAAGAGGACGCTCCGATTTCTCTCACAAGTTACGATTAAGGAAGATAGTTACGGGATAAGCCATGGAAAAGAAATAGTATGAAACTAAGGACATAAGTTCTATTTATAGACAGCCACCACGATCAAACGACCAAAGTAAGCAACATTAATACAAAGTCTAAATATCCAATAAAAGCAACCAACACACTCATAATTCAAGGGAAACAATAACACCATAATAATAATACTATCCGAGGTAGAGGAAGAGAGAGCAAATAAGATCAACCCGTAATAATAATACTATCCGAGGAACCCAGAAACCATGAACCAAATTATAAGACTTATCCGTTCCAGCCTTGTCAGCGCTCATGACTAAAGGAAAGCGAAACTTAGGGTCCTACGGTGTAGCCAACAGAGTAGCCGCGTCTATCTCAGACGCAGACGGAACGAATTTGTCGTTATTGTGACGAGCACGCTTTGATCCGCTTGTGACGCTAGGGGAATCTTTCTGAATGAGCGAATTGTTGCCGTGGTTCTTCATGTCCAAAAAATGGAAGATCAGGAGAAGGTACTCGAC
>JAJJMC010022576.1:3496350-3577151 GCA_023531435.1 Papaver californicum
CAAGAGTTTGATTGGTTGTTTAGCAAAAGGAATTTTTGACTTAAACAGGTTTTATCTGTTTTTGCCATACTGGAATATATGGCATGTATATTAGCCACCACCGACGTGACCGAGGCGGTCTGACACACGTGAGAAGAAGATATTCACCAGACCAAGTAGATAATGTGACCTAGCTAATAAATCATATACTCTAGTTTATCTAGTCAAAAAAGTTTGTTACACTAGGTTTATTATTTATTCTATAATTCTGTAAATAGGATTCATTATGTAAATGTTAATCATCCAAGTATCTCACCGAGTTATTGAGATTAATAATGTTTTACCCTACGGGATTTTGTTTGTGGATGTACCGAACTACGTTAATCTTTTTATTTTCCGTTTATCTCTAATTTTATACTGATTATTATTTTATGATGCCATGATGATCCTTGAAGTTGTAGATGCTAGACTGCAAACTACCATTGGTATAGTTGATCGGATAACATGTTTGTAAACATTATTAGGCAAAAGAATGAGCTAAATATATTGATCTCGATGTTTACATCTTTTATGGATCTTTGCATGTCTTAAAGTGTCTCAACATACCCAGAGTTACGAAGTTTCCTCTTTGTTATGTATGATTGTTTAGGTTAGCTGTATGATTTGATTTATATGATCTCGTAGGATTAGTATATTACATATCCATTATGTATGATTGTTTAAGTTAGCTGATAAGTGTATAATTTATATGATTTTAGTGTCAAATTCATACTAATATTTGTAATAATTCTTGCATATTACTTGTTATTACTCTTGTTTTGTTTTATTTGATTCTATTAGGTGAATCGTCCCAATAAGAATGAAAGTGGCTACAAAAGATCTAAGAAGTGAATTACTATAGTATTCAAGTGTCCCAAGGCAAAACAAGAAAAAAAGAGTTCATCGTGACATGAAATGAACAAGAAATTTGAGTTTTACATGAAGAAGAACCAAATACCAAGTTCAACTCTTTAAAATCTAAAGTTTCTAACCAGAATCTTGAATAGAATTTAAAGACGAAACCAACTCAAAAGAATGATATCATTCCGACTTCGTATGAGGAAGTTATGAGCAAAACAACCGAAAGAAAATAAACACTTAGCAAAATAATCGGGAGTTAACATGGAAATTTAACTACCGATCATAGGTAGTTTCGGACACTGAAAACTTCGTTTTTGAGTACCAAAAATCGGTAAATATGAGAAGAATCGAGTCTACCGATTATGGCAAGTTTTGGAGACAGGAAAAGTCATATTTTGAGCTCTTACAATCGGTGGATAAGGAGGTCGTGACTACAGATTATGGATGATTTGGCATCAGAAAACTTTTTTTTTTGGACACTTACAATCGGTAGAAAAAGAAGGATTGATACTGCCGATTATGACTCGACATGAGCCACTTCTAAGACACGTTTTTGACTTCTAAATCAAGGTATATGGTATCATTAGGACTCTAACATCTAGCTATGATGAAGACTATATAAGAAGACTTTCATAACCCTAAGAAGACACCTTTGACATTACTTTTGTAAGCTTTGGAGGAGATCAACAACACTAAAAGAGGAGAAAGCTAGGGTTTCAAAGCGGTTCCATTATCGTAACGATTTCTTAACTATTTTCTTATATGTATGACATGGATGCTTCTACATCCATGAGTAGCTAAAAACCTAATTGATTGAGGATGAATTCTAAGTTCTAGACATGATTTGAGTTATTATATATGAATCTATTTTGAAGTTCTTCACATGATTATCCTTTTCTTTTTTTTTTACTAATATGAATATTTATTCTTGATGGATAGATTGTTTAGGTGGCCAAATATATTGATTCGTTAATTAATCTAAAGCTAGTAAGAGTTGGGTATCCGTAGTTATATCATAACATCTTACCTAAGTAGAGAACGTGAGACCTTGCAAAGGGATTCTGTGGAGCAATCTCATGTAAGAACAACATTAGAAAGTGGACCGAGCCCGAGTCTAACTACTAGGATCAAACCTAAATTCACAAACGTTAAAGAATTCGATTGGGTTACATCTTGTAAGCGTACCTCAAGGTGGCTCAGTTGGATAGAATCCAGTAACCAAACGTACATGTTATCCGGTGATAGTAGGAGTTTTGGGGACAGCTAAGCGTACCTGCTATTCTACAGTTGGTGATAATCTGTGATGAATTAATAATAGATGAGTATACTAACTCAATGATTTTTTAGTAACAAAGAAGGATTCCTTTATCATATTTCTCTCCATTGTTTGCATCTTAATCGTTTTTAATTGCTTTTTGTTAGTTAATTTCAACCTCAAACAAACTCCCCTTTTTATGACAGTTGATAACTAGAACACCTCGCTCCTCGTGGGAACGAACTCTGTTTACTATTATATTTTTCATTAGTAGATTAGAAAATAAGTGAATTAATTTGTGCACTTACGACACACAACATTAACTAATTCAATTAACTAACATAAAATGACAAAGGTTAGTAATGCAATAAAACGTTGTTGGCAAAATAAGAACTCCATATTTCATATCGAGTTTTTCAGGAAGCAAGAGAATATTATCAGTGACGGACCTAGGATTTTTTCTAAAACATAACCTAGGACTTTATGTGCCAGGGGCTAATTTTTCTTTTCTTTCATAAATACTCCATATTACTTACACAAATACAATAAGGAAAAATAGGGTAAAAGTATAGGCAGTGCGCAACACACAATACATTGCCTGCTTCAAAAAAAAAGAAAAGAAAAAAGAAATTGTCTTTTCTTTCCTTAATGTTAGGTTTCAGCTTGAATGTTGTTCCCTTGATGCACAATACATCAAAAATAAACTAGCTGACTTATTAACTAGGCATGCTAGGAAATTTAAAACTACTATTATTTGATCTTTATATCTTCTTATTTCATAACAAATGCTTCACCGAAAGATAACAATAATGTAATAGTTTATCATCAGTAATGAATCTCTTTTTTGAATAAAAAAAAAAAGACAACCATCGAATCAAACTATTCACCTTATTATTTGAATAAAAATTAGGAGTTTTTGGGGTTTGGGTCAGTGACAATAAAATATAGAGGTGGAAATATTTACATCTAGGCTATAACTTAAATTAATATAGTGGGAAAGTTTAATTGGCTAAAAGTTATGAAATTGGAAACAACTACGGGCTTAGAGCATCTGCAATCGTCGACTAAACCGACGATCAAAGATCAAATACAATCGATAGTCGTCGAAAATGAGCCACATACGTCGATTATATTTGGTATTTGATCGATGAAAATTACTGTTCCAGATTAAATCTAGTCGCTGATCGACGACTATAAATTATAGTCGCGCGAAATCATAGCCCTTCGCTTGTGAACGAACGACGTCCCAGCATCTCGCTTAAAAACACAGGCAAAGAGTTGACATTTCGCCATGTCAAACGGGATAGTAATGTTTCGTTTGATGCGACGAGACCCCAGCAGCTCGCATACACATAAGCGAATAGCTGACAGTTCGCCCAAAATTAATAAACACGGACGAGATGCTACGGCGCCGCTTGGAGTTGGGCGGGGTTCCAGGGCGTCGCTTAGAGTTAGACGAGAGTGTAAGGCGTCGCTTAGAGTTAGACGAGAGTGTAAGGCGTCGCTTGTGTAAGCGAGGGCCACACGGGCGAGATGCCCTTGCCTCGCTTGGACTAGTAAGCACCTCCGTTTCCTCGCTTGGACTATTACCTCGCTTGGACTATTACCTCGCTTGTTGTATAAGAACATTTGATATTTCAAATGTTAATTTCCCTCCATTTCCCTCCATTTCAAATGGACTAGTAAGCACCTCCATTTCTTCACACAAATCATAGGCGAGATATTGGCATTTTGCTTATACCAACGAGATATTGGGATTTCGCTAATTTGGTTGGCGAAATGTTGAGATTTCGCTTGTAGTTTTTTTTTGTGGGCGGTAGAGCAGCATTTCGCTTGTACCAGGCGATGTCTCATTCTCTCGTCCATCTTTCCAAGCGATGAGTTGATACTTCGCTTGCGTTCAAGCGATATCCTAGGCCTTCGCTTGATCATCCTCCGCTGTTTTTAGGACGGATCAAAGATCAAATTTTTTGATCTTTGATCGATGGGTTTAATCGCCCCATTGTGGACGCCCTTAGGGGAGGCTATAGAACATGTGAGTCACCCCCTAATTCTGTCAGTGGACATTGTTTTGGTATATTACTGTGAGTTTGAGGTTAAATAGATTTTACTCGTGCTATGCAGTGGGCATATTTGTTCGTATCTTTTTGAATTTGTTATTTAAAAATTACTCGTATCTTTTTGTAATACTCTTTAACTAAGTTTTTATAATTTTATTATGAGAAATTTCGCAATTTTCCAAAGCTAACCTCTCCGAATATAGTTCTTTGGTAAGAGATTGAGTCTAAGTTTCGAAATAATGTTTTCAGATTAATTTTATCCGGTACAAATAAAAAGTATATTTAAAATGAAATAAATAACAATGATGAAATTGATAGTTACTCGTATCCGTATCTGTTGGATTCACCTTTTTTATAAAATAAAAAAGTATATTTAAAATGAAACAAATAACGATGATGAAATTAATAGTTTCCCATACACGTATATATTGGATTCATTTTTTTACCCATATGTGTTGAATCTAACGTTTTCTGTGAATGAAACTGTAAAAATACAAAACCCGAAGACCCGCTGACTTTGAGAATCTTAATCCATTATCAATGGGTCGGGGATTTATACGAGGACACACACTCAATGGTAGATTACTCCCTATTCCTAAAAAAAAGAAAAAGTAGATTACTCCCTATTCCTCCCTATTCCTAAAAAAAAGTGACCAACAATGTGTTTGACTATTAAAAATCGGATACTCATGTTCATCAATTAACACAAGAAGGAAAAATAAGCTTTAAAAAACAAGTACAACGGAAATTAATGCCTTGCGAGTACTCAAACGCTTGGTGTTTACGTCAGGGTCAGGAAGAGTTGTTGTAGCTCTGGTGCGAACTGAAGTAGTCATTCAGGCCTTTTTATAAACACGTAGTGTGCTTGTCGTTGTTGATGAAGGAATAAGCTAGTTGTTAACGTTATAAGCCGTTCACTATATCCTTCCCCCAATTTCAAATCTCATACAATAATCCAAATTTCATAATGTTATGTATACTCTTGAAACTCAATCAATCATATTTATTATTAATACTTTAATCTATATTTATTTATTTTCGTCTGATTTGATTCTTAATGTTTAGTACTTGTTGTTATATCGTTTGTGCGTACACATGCATTACTGGTTCATCTTGGTATATACACGTGAATTAATTTATATACCCTAGAGTAATTTGTTGCCCCAAGGTTGACTATAAACACGGTCGGATAAAGTCTTATATTAGGGCATCCATACTCACGCGATTATCCTAAGAGCAACTGTAGCGGTTGGACCAGACCATCGGGCAAAGATCAAATCTGTTTGGTCGTTATAAAAAAAACACAACGGAAAACCGACTAAATATGATATTACGCTGTTGTAAATAAACGTTAATTATCAAACGCTATACTACAATAACGTATGTTACACAGACGTTTAACTAGACAAACGTTATGTTTTTGACGTTCATCTAGATTAGCGTTTTGAACATACGCTCCTTTAATGAAGCGTTACGTACTCAAACGTCACTTTACTAAAGCGTGTATCTAAACGTTACTGTACTGAAGCGTCAAAACTAAAACGCTCGACTAAAACAGCATTTCAAAAAAAAAACGTTTACATAAAACAACGTTTGAAAAAAAAGCATTGGTGTTGAGGAGCGTTACCATTTAAACGTTGTTGTGTAACGACGTTAACTTTAGTTTACTTTAGGTAACGTTAGTCTAGACGAGCGTGAACAAAGGTCACGTTAGTCTGAGGGAGCGTTAGAAAAAGTCAAGCTAGGTCAACCAAGGTCAATAGAGGATTTGCTTATGTGTCGTGATTTTAGCTAGGGTTTTATACATGTGTTGGGCATGCTTCCCACTATAAAAACACACACATCACCTTCTTCTCCAACAAAACTCCAAAAGAACCCAAACAAGCCGCCGTACTCCATTCTTCTCTTTGTTTTTCTCCTGTTGCCTAACCCCAACCGATTCACTGCCGATTTCCATCTTAGTGCAAGGGACCACGTCAACACGTTAGTTTAGCGGGACGTTTTAGAGTGGAACCAAACGGTAAAAAACTCATTTTTTTTTTTTTGCTATTTTAATTTTCAATCTATTTTGATTTTAATGATTATTAGATTTAGTATATATCTATTTAGTTTTAGGGTGAATATTAAATTTAGTATACATGATTGAAGATTAAATGATTTTTGTTAGTTTTAGGGTTTTAAAATAATAAATTGAAATTTTAGGGTTTAAATTAATTTAGGGTTTTTGGGTTGTAATTTGTGGAGAAAAATAAAATTTACAATTTACTATGTTATTGTTAATTACATTATTGTAAATTATATTATTGTTAATTATATCATTGTTAATTAGGGGTGTTTATTTGGTTAATTTTTAGTTTTATAGTGTTTATAATTCTACTTAATCATTTATGATATTTAAGAATTGTAATTGTGCATGTAAAAATAATATATGATTGGAGTAAATTATGAAGTTATTTATAGTTGTTAGTTTGTTTCATTTTAAATTTATTATTTGATTATAAGGGAGTTAGTTTTTGAATCATGATTTGGTGTATGTTGGTTGATTTTAGATTGTTTATAAAAATTATTTTAGAATATTCAATTGTTAAAACTGAAAATATTTTTTGGGTTATGGTTAGATGTTGGTAACGTGAAAATAATGTTAATTAGTGAGTATATTTTACACGTGAATTTTTTTTTGTTGTTGTTGTTAACTGTTTGTTATGGTTAGATGTTGAGGAAATCCGCATCGCGATTGATCGGTGGGAAAAAAAGGGGCAAGAAAGCCAAATCAACCAACGATACACAAGGAGGTTGTGTTGGTGAAGAAACGGATGATGTTACAGGGTTGGAAACTTATAGTATGGTGGAAGATGATAGGGGTCACGTTAGCAGCGATATGACTATTAGGGAAGACCCAAAGACAAAGTACATCCATCGGGGGTCTCTTAAATCGGTTATGCTGGCATATAAAAGTATATCGAAATTCTGCTCTAGAGCGAAATTTATTATTGAAATGGCTGGATGGGAAAGATTTTTGGCAATGGATGCTGGTGAATCGTCACATGCCATGATTGATTACATAGTGGAGCGTTTCTGGGACACGACGAACACTTTTCACTTCCCATTTGGTGAAATGGGGTTTACACCACTGGACTGGGTGATGTTGACCGGTCTTAGTATTGGGATTGGCGGGAAAATTCCCTACGATGAGGATAAGTACACCTTTGAATATGTCCAGCAGAATATTTTTACAGAGCTCAAAGACAACAACTATTGTGTAACTAACAATCTTTCAATTCAATGGCTATGTGATGCACCAACGGTGGCATTTTTGGGGTCATACTTTACAGAGGATTATTTGAAAGGGGCGCAACATGATGCTACCAAAGCTGAGAGAGTTGCAAAAGCGTTTTGGATGTATGTTCTAGGACAATTCTTTTTCTCCAATGCAAGGAACTATGTGGATGCCGGATGGTCAACGGCTTTTGATGATCCAAAACTAATTGGAACTTACGACTGGGGTGGTGCTTGTTTTTCAAAACTATATTCCGCCCTTGGCGCATCCGGTAGGGGACAGAAGTCACTAACCGGACCCTGCCAGATATTAGAGGTAAATTAGTAAATATTTTATTTCTTTTTTAAATAACGTTTGGTGGTAACTTATTCATTTTATTTGCTTTAAAACAAATTGAAGTTTTGGGGTTACGAATATCTCGGCATACGTCGACCTCACAACCCACCACCTGCGACAGTAACTGTTTGGCCTAGATGTTCTAGGTGGAAGAGTACACGAAAAAAGAGTAATGATATTGTGCGTTCACGGTGTCTTCTGAATGCAATGACTGCCGACGATGTGACATGGCACCCTTGGCGGACCGCAATCCCACTAATACAAAATGACATAATCACGACAACGGTGGTTCTCTCAAATAGGCGCGTTGTATTTACTTTGAATGGCATTGTGAGTAGTTAATTTATTTTCATAGCATATTTTATTTATTTCAAGTTTTATTGTAATAGTTAATAGTGGAATCATACTTTTAACATCATAACGTATACCTCGGTGATCGGTTATGGTACCAAAACAATGATGGCTACCGCATTCCGAGGAACCCTTAAGGTCGAGTTAGCGACATCTCTGATGACGACGCTACCCAACTTAAGGAAACCTCTGAGGTCGATGTAACTGAGTACCTCCAAGGAGAGGTTACGTATCAGCGGTATTTGGACTATTGGCGTCATGTTACTAACTCTAACAAGTTTTGCAAACTCGTAGACTGGGATGTGGATATAAACGACAGTTTGGGTGGCTTAGTTAAAGAAACCATCAACCAACCTGCTGAACATGTGCCCCTCCCGCCTATAGATAATTGGTCATACGTAAGTTCATTTCTAATATATTTGTTATTTAGTTTCTGAATTTACGGGTTGACAAGCTCAGTGTGACCTATTGTCTATAACAGGGTGAATGTTATGCTTTTGCGCAAGACAGTGCTGACTTTACCCAAGAGTTCAAAAACTTTCATTTGACACAATCGAGGGAAAGGATGGAAGACTTGCGGGAATATAAGAATGAAATCACCAATTTGAAGTTACAACTGTCGCATGCTCGTTTACAAAATGCACCACTTGGTTTTGGAAATTTTTCTTCAACTCTCCCACCGCAAATGTGGAATACCGAGGGTCATGTTCCTTCTTCATCGATGCCTCCGTTTATGCCCCCTCGCACATCTCGTGGGGAGGGGGACGGTAGGTGATAATCATCCTTATTTATTGCTTACTCATTCCAATATGCTTTTAAATGACTACTTTATTGACTCCTTTATTGGCTTGCAAATCCAACCTTACTTTTCACTTTATCTATGACATTTTATTAACTCTTTTATTGTTTAGTAAATCCAACCTGACTGTTTTCTCTATCTATCTACAATATTAATGACTCCTCAATTCATGTGGATACTACCGTGTCACCATACAACCAATTTTGAAAATTAAAATAAAATAATTGATTTTTATATTTGTTACCGTTTTCTTACCGTTATGGATTGTTACCGTTGAACAAATCCACCATTCTCATTTCCCATCTAGCTATAAATACATGACCTATTGTATCATTCATTCTCATTCCAAATCCACCATTCTAACATTTCATAAGAAATTTGTCATCTTCGGTTTTCATTTAATGGCGGGTTACGAAAATTTTAGCCTCAATGCAGAGAATTTTATACTAGAGGAAGATTTATCAATATGTCAAAAAATTGTATTGCATTATCCAGCTAGGGGCCATGAACGTCGGATGAATGGTGTAATGAGCATGCAATGGTTAGAATATACACATGCTAACTTTTATAATGAAACCGGAAATCCCAACAACAGGAACAGAGCCGGCCTTTTTTGTCGATATGTTCAAATCACAAAGGAAGTACATGAATTTTCTTCTTTAACTGCCAAGGTGAATGAATTTCGTCTTAGGAATGAAACTGATGATGAAATTGTTTCTAGATCACTAGAGGAATGGATAAGATGGAAACGTTTTGAATTCAGGTACAAACCTCATTTCGAGATCTTAAGGGTTTTGGAAGAATTTAATCCCTTTGTGTTGATTATTCTCCCAAGAAGTGAACCACGTCATCCACGACGTCTTACAAACCAAGCCTTAAGGTTTCACAATAGGTTTACTTAAGTGATTACGTAAAATCTAGTGATTTTTAATATTTCTTTTACTTTCCTTTAATGTATGCCTTGAATAATTCAACAAAATGATGTTACAAAAAAAGTTACTTTAGAATTGTCAACTTTTTCTTCTACTCTCATAGGATTCATGTTGGAGTTAATTGCCTGCATGTATTGTCTACTCAAGAGTAAAGAGCACTAGTTATCTCTCGATAATATCACAACAATGGATTGGTCATCTTTTTGTTGTAGGGTCTTGTCATAACTTTTTTGTAGGTTTTATCACTGGCTTGTTGTTAGGTCTCGATAAAAACTTATTTGAATGCCCATGTTATAAAATTCTCTCCATTAAAACCACAACCAAAAGTAGAATCATCCTCAAACAAAAATACAATAATCATCAACCATAACTAGAAACCTCCTCTACCATAACTACAAACCTCATCAACCAATGGAAGGAAATCAGAATAACAATATGTATCATGGTTTTTCCTCTTCCTCTTCTTATATTCCTCACAATCATTTACTCATATCTTCCACATCCGATGATGATAGTACTAACCCGACGTCCTCATCAGACGAAAATTCATTTGCAGTTATCCAAAATGAACAAGCACTTACTTTTGGATTGTTCACTTCTAATATAGACTGGCCAAATACTCGAATCGAAATTGACCGAAAGCGGGAGGAGGGAGCAAGGAAACTATGGACAGATTACTTTTCAAGATACCCTACTTTTGGTCATATTGTTTTCCGGAGAAGATTCAGAATGCGCAGAGAATTGTTCAACCGTATCTTGCGGGATGTGGTGGGACGTAACCCTTATTTTTTTCAGAAAAGGGATGCTTCCGGCAGACTCGGATTAACACCACACGTTAAGATTACTGCAGCAATTAGAATGTTAGCTTACGGTTGTGCGGCAGATGCAATAGATGAGTATTTAAGGATTGGGAAATCTATTGTGTTGCAAGCAACTCGTAAGTTTTGCCTGACGATTGTGCAGCTATATGGGGATCAGTATTTGCGTATCCCAACACCTGCAGATGTTCAACTATTGCTTACTCAGAACCAGGCAAGGGGCTTTCCTGGAATGCTAGGAAGTATAGATTGTATGCATTGGAAATGGGATAGATGCCCAACGGCCGAATCGGGTGCATACACCGCATACAAAGGCGATGAAAGTATCATCTTGGAGGCCGTGGTTTCACAAGATCTATGGTTTTGGCATGCCTTTTTTGGTATGCCCGGTTCAAACAACGATATAAATGTTCTGAACCGGTCTCCTGTTTTCAAAAACATTATAAAAGGTAAGGCACCGCCGGTGGACTACGTGGTGAACGGTAACCATTACGATATGGGGTATTATCTTGGCGATGGGATATACCCAGAGATAACAACCATAATCATGTCGATCAAGCATCCAGATACACTTAAGAAGCGGAAATTCTCAGCTATGCAAGAGGGTGCTCGAAAAGATGAGGAAAGAGCCTTTGGTGTACTACAAAACCAATTTGGCATCGTTAAACAACCGGCTAGAATGTGGAATCTGGACGCACTTGCATATATCATGAAAACAGTAATTATTCTCCATAATATGATTGTGGAGGATGAACGTCTACCAGGTGTTTGGCCACATGATTATGATCAATGGCGCTACGCTACACCAGTAACTATATCACGGCAACAAACTGATGCACTTTCAAGGATGACAACTCACCAACGACGACAAGCAGTCCATAGCAAACAAACGCACCTTCGATTACGAAATAACTTGATCGAACATTTATGGTCGAATTTTGGTGATGTTTGAAAAACGACTTTTTCAAAAAATTGGTTTTCTAATTCATATCTTTTACTGTTAGTAATTGATTTCACTCGATGCTTATGTATAGACAACAAATATGAAAGTAACGGTTTTTATTAATTAAAAGGAAAATATTATTGGTTGTTCAGTATTTAGGTAATACAAGATTCTCTTCTTTTTCGTAAAATCTCTGCTTTCCTAAGCATAACCCACTCTTTTGTTACGTCATCCAATTTGGAGACGTCCGTCATCATTAATCTATACTCCTCTTTCATTAGGCGATACTCTTCTTTTGATGCTAACTCGGCATCTCTTTGATCAATCTTCCTTTTAGCATTTTCTGAAAAACTGTTGTTGAAGTTTTTTTGGTTATTGATTATTATTTCCAAGGCTTCTGCTTGGGCACTGGATTTTGCTCGTGCATTTTGCTTCAGTTGTTTAGCCTGTTTTTGGCCCATCGGCCGCGGATACGTGTTTGGAATATCTCCAATTTCTTCATGTCCACTCCATTGACCTGCGCTTGGTGAATTTCTTTGTAGGTCTTCAGCGTTATTGTCAGAATCTTCTTCAGCTTGCGATGAATCAAATATTTCTGTCGAACGACGGGAATATTTGATATTTTCTATCATAATTGCGTAGCACTCGTCGTGCTTAAATGGTTTATCACCATTAGCTTCCCTGAATAGCCGCCTTACTTCCTGTGTCTGTTGTTGTTTAGAAAAAAATTAATGCATCACAATCCATTTCAAAACTTGAACAAGGAAACTAAAACAGGTTTACTTTACCTTTGTTTCAGGACCCCAGCCGGTATGGTGTTCACGTTCCACTTCTGCCTCTTTCGCAGAATACAGCGCAACATCTTTACTTATTCCTTGAAAGCGTTTTTGAATGGAGGTCCAACTGCGTTCGGCCATTGAAGGTATAGCTTCTTTCATCCCGGTTTTGATCCGAGTCCATAATCTTTCTTCCGATTGATCAGTACCAACACAAGGGTCTTGAGATATTGATAAATGAATCCTACACATTGTTATATCTTCATTAGTAGTAAAATTTGGACCTCTTGGTTTTGGTGCCATTTTTGATACTGAGAAAAACTGTTAATGAAAGACCAAAAATAATTCAGAAAAAACTTGACTTTCTTGTATGAAGTTCTCAAATGAATGATGGTTGTACATGAAACATAAAAACTTCCTTTATATATAATGCCGAAATCAAACCGTTGCAGCAATAAAAATTTGAAAAAAAAAATAGCCGTTGAACGGGAAAATAACGGTCACATTCACAACGACTACCGGCAACAGCAAAAACGCTTTTCTTGGGGGGCGTTTCAACATAACGCCACAGTGGGAGAGCGTGTTAAACCAAAAATGTTTCAAATGTAAACGCCTTCTTAGAGCAGCGTTAATGTGTCAACGTTCTTCTGCTCAAACGTTTTGGCAATTAACGTTCTTGTGCTCAAACGTTTTGGCAATTAACGCTCTGGCAGAGGAACGTTCATCCCACACGCTCTTCTAACTTGCCGTTTGTTTAAATTACGCTGTTTTAATACAACGTTTCAAAAACGCAGCTCTAAATAAACGTTTCGATAGACGTCTTTCAGTAATAACGTTTGTGTTTATAAACGTCCTCGTGCAGTGGCGTTTTGGGAAAACGCTGTATTACATTAGCGTCAGACTATATCTATGTTTGGTCCGCTAGCTCGACCATGTTTGGTCGGATACTGTTGAAATTCTGGACCAAATACCATATTCACTCGCCCGTTGCGGTCGAAGAAAACGGACCAAAGACCAATCCTGGTCTTTGATCGATGGTCTGATCGACCACTGCAGTTGCCCTAAAGACTAAAGATCAAATAATTTGATCATTACTCCGGCCTAAGAACAACCATGGATAGTCAAGCGGGGTTCTAGTATTGCGCATAATATTGAGCGAAGGCTTAGGGCTACGCTTGAGAAGACGGACGAGATACTACAACTTCGCTTACTCCATACGGTGTGATAGGGTACCGCCTGATGCGTAGCGGAATGCCAACTTAACGCCCAAGTCCAGACGGTACCCTAGCACCTCGCCCAAAAGACAAGCGGTTCTCCAGAAGCTCGCATGGTGAAGCGAAATTCCAACACCCCGTCTGAGTAAATTGTGCGTGTGCGAAAAGAACGTGTGAGGAGTTTGTGCGTGTGCGAAAACAGCGTGTGAGGGAATGGGACGGGCGATGTCCTAGCGCACCGCCTGGTACTTCCATGCGAGCTGCTAGGAGCGCGCCCCACTCTAACTTCATTTTTTAACCTAAAGAACCTCCATTTTTTCACTTCTTTCTCCTGTAGCCGCACATAGCTTCTCCAACAACACCCATCTCCTCAACCCAACTTCACACTAACCTTCCCAAACGAGAACCCAAAGTCCCCTTACAAAATTTTGAGACTTCGCTCAAGATTTTTCCAAGCGCAATCAAGGTATCTTTTAACAAAAAAGTTAGTATAAATTATTTTTGTTTTGTAAATAAAAAGTAGATTATGTTTTTTTTTATGATTTTATAGTTAAATTGGTTATATATATTGAATGATTAACCATGTAATTATCATGTTATAAATTGATTATCGAATTGTGATTATTAGGTTGTAATTATGGAATTGAGAAAATATTTAGGGTTTATGAATGTTATAAATTGGGTATAAAAAATTGTTGATAAATTGTTGAATTGAAGATATAATTGATGAAGTTATTGTTTCATTTTAGTTGGGTTGTGGTTAATTTTTTGATAAATTGAGTAGATTGTCTAGAAAATTTGGGAATTTGAAATGTTTATATTTTAAAACATATGGGTAAGGAAGTTTTTGCAATTGGGGAATTTTTTATGATATTTGGTGTAATTGGGGCATTGAGATTGTTCTATTTTGTTAATGATGAATTTTGTTCAACAATGTTTGATTTTTTTGGTACATATGATTATGTAATTAGATAATTACTTTTGTGTTTATGAAATTAACATGTTTTTCCTTGATTTATTGATTATGCTAGATTTTTATGTTTATGCATTGTGGGGATTTACTCTTGATTTTCAATGTTGTATGAATTGTTTGCCCAGATGTCGAGCAGTGTGACGTCTAGATTCGTTGGCCGAAAGAAGAGGGCCAAAAAGGCTAAAATCGTCGAGGAATTAGAAGATGGCCATATGGGAGAAGAAACGGTTGATTTTCCCGGGTTGGAACAATATATAGTTGTGGTAGATACAGAGGAGCACGTCTCCACCAATAT
This sequence comes from Papaver californicum, assembly GCA_023531435.1. Taxonomy (NCBI): domain Eukaryota; kingdom Viridiplantae; phylum Streptophyta; class Magnoliopsida; order Ranunculales; family Papaveraceae; genus Papaver; species Papaver californicum. The sequence continues at coordinate 3,511,259 of JAJJMC010022576.1, forward strand.
TACATATTCAAGCGACGCCAATTTCAAGTTTTCACATGGGGCCGATTAATGTCCATAGATGAAGTAGATTCATCCCATGCTCTTATTGACTATATAGTCGAGCGCTTTTGGGATACGACAAACACTTTTCACTTCTCCTTTGGTGAGCTTGGGTTCACTCTCCTTGATTGGGTAATGTTGACAGGGATTAGATAGGTGTTGGCAGTAGTGTTCTGTATGATGCAGAGAAGTTTCAATTTGAATATGTCCGAGAGCATATATTTCTTGAACTCAAAGATAGTGCGCTCTGTAAAAGAGAAGGTATTCCGTTCCAGTGGGTTTCAGATGCAATTACTGTCAGATTTTTGAGCACATATTTTGATGAACAAACTTTGACTGCGTCTAATGATGATAGTAGGCTTGCTGATAGAGTGGCCAGAGCCTTCTATATATATATGTTTTGGGTCAGTTTTTCTTTTCAAATGCAAAAACCTATATTGATGCTGGATGGTTAGCGGAATTTGAGGATCTAAATGCAGTTGACCAGTACGACTGGAGTACTCCTGCGTTGTCTAAATTGTATTCTGGTCTCGCCGCAGCTGCCAGGTGACAAAAGTCATTGTCCGGACCCTTCCAAATTTTGGAGGTAAATTTGTTTGCGTTATTTAAAATTCTATTAAATTATTTTTTTTATTGCTAAGTTATTTATTACATTGGTTTCATGACATTGTAGTTTTGGGGGTACGAATATCTGGGCATCTGCGTCCAAATAACCCTTCGCCTGAAAGTGAATATCAATTGCCTAGATGTCGTAGGTGGTTGTGTAGCCGGAGGAAGGGTATTGACATTGTTCGTTCAAGGACTGATTTGAATCAGTTGTCTGTAGACTCTGTGACTTGGCAACCGTGGGGAAATGCAGTACAGTACCTGGAACCTGAAATTCGACGCAGAGTTTTAGAGATCTCTGAGAGAAGGGTTATATTCACTTGGCTAGACACCTTGAGTTTATAAATAACTTTGATTTAACAATTTAATTTTTTTGTCATTGTATTTTGGTTAACTGATTGGTATTTGCTTATTGTACTTTTTTTGGATAAAGCATAACATGTATCTAGGAGATCGCTGTTGGAGGAAGAACAATGCAACATGGGGCGTTCCTGCCAACCCCCCTAACCGGGTTTCCAACTTCACCGACGACGTGTTTGAGGAGATGACTATAAAATGTCATGTCCCCGCAAGTGAATATGTACGTGTCGTGGACTATGGTCTGTATTTTGAATATTGGCGACATGTGACTAACCTTTACAAATATGTCACGAAAGTCGATTGGGAGGTTGAAACGTACGGATATGCTGGTGACCGTATCAAACACAACATCCCACGTCGCCGTGAATATGTACCCATTCCACCCCTACAACAGCTACCATATGTAAGTATTCAACAAATGAAACTATATTTTTGATTTTACTTTACGTTGTTGGTTCAATAGTTAATTTAATTTTTTTATCATAGCTCACCGCTTATGGTTTAGTTCAAGAGTTGTTTGATTTTACTTAAGAGTTTTGGGAATTTACGTTAAATGAAACTAAGGATCGGATGGACTCTTTCATTGCCAAAGAAATAGAAAATCAGAAGCTACGAAATGAGGTTTCCATGTTGAACTCACATTTTGCCCATTTCCGTCAACAACAACCACCCATTGGGTTTGACTCCTATTCTCAGAATATGCCACCATCAATGTAGAACACAATGTCTCAGGGATCTTCATCAACAATCCAATCAAATATCTATAGTGTCATACCATCTTTGCCTCCTTTTATGCCACCGCGCTCGGCCTCCGAAAATTTGCTTGATCCGGAAGACTAGTTATTCATTAGCATTGAATTGTAGTCATATTTCAATTGTCATTTCAAATTACTTTTCTTACATTTTCTGTTTTTTATTCTCAATTAAAAACTCTGCCGTTTATGTCATTTGCTATTGGCATTTCATATCTTAATTGTTAGTTTAACAAAAAAATATTATATTTAGTTCAAACTTTTCAAATTACTTTTTCTTTTCATACTACTTTTTCTTACTGTATTGTCTTGTCTTACTGTCATATGCTATTGTTTCTTGTCTTGTCTTACTTTTTCAAACTTGTCTTACTTTTCCCTTTCATGTTTTGGTGATTTGCATTTCATTGTCATGTCAACCTACAATTAATATCTCTGAATTGCCAACGCTCATTTTTGCATTGAAATGATGACCGTGTATTGTCAATTCAATTCTCAAAATCATTTCTGAATCTTCCTATAAATTAACTCACCCAATTCTCCAATAATACAAACCAAAAATACCACCATCTTTTCCAATACAACCAACGAAAAAAATAAAATGGCAAACTCTCTAAATAACATTCACAACTATGGTTCATCTTCTTTTATTCCTCCTTCTCCTACTTCTTCTTCTTCTTCTTCTTCACTAGGCGATGATGATAACAATAGTTATTACTTATCAGACGAAAGTTCACTTGCACTAAACTATAATAACCAAGCACTCACTGCTGGATTAATTGTTTCAAGTATGAACTGGCCACATACACGTATACAAATACCAAGAGACCGTGATACCGGTGCCAAAAATCTATGGAGAGATTACTTTTGCAGAAACCCGACGTTTCCTCCAAATGTATTCGGTAGAAGATTTAGAATGCGTCGAGAATTATTCAACCGTATTATGGGTGATGTTGTGGCGGTAAATAATTATTTTGTTCAAAAAAAAAGATGCTTGTGGTGTTCTTGGATTAACCCCTCACCAAAAAGTGACTGTCGCAATAAGAATGTTAGCTTACGGTTGTGCGGCAGATGCAATAGATGGGTATTTACGGATCGGAGAAACCACAATGTAGGAAGCTACTCGTAGGTTCTGTAAGACGATAGTCCATCTGTACGAGAAAGAATACTTGCGCACACCAACTAAGCGTGATGTTGAACTGCTTCTTGCTGAGAACAAGGAAAGGGGATTTCCGGGGATGATTGGAAGTGTTGATTGCATGCACTGGAAATGGGATAAATGCCCATCTGCTGGATTTGGTGCTTATACTGCATACAAGGCTAGTGAAAGTATTATCCTGGAGGCAGTGGTGTCGTATGATCTTTGGTTTTGGCATGCATTTTTTGGTATGCCTGGTTCTAACAATGATATCAATGTGATGAACCATTCGAATATCTTCAGAAAACTAATCAATGGTAAAGCACCGGAAGTAAACTTTGTTGTCAACGGAAATCAATACAATATGGGCTATTATCTGGGTGATGGAGTATACCCCGAGATAGCAACTATTGTGACTACGATTAAACATCCATATTCTCAAAAGAGACAGAAATTTTCTGCTATACATGAAGGTTGTCGAAAAGATGTAGAACACGGCTTCGGGGTGCTGCAAAATCAATTTGCAATCATCAAACAACCAGCACGAGTGTGGAATCCAGACGTGTTAGCATATATAATGAAAACTGTCATCATTCTACATAATATGATAGTGGAAGATGAGCATTTACCCGGTGATTAGCCGCATGAGTATGAGCAACGCAGCCACGGTGCACCAGTAAATATTTCTAGACACAACACTCTTGAACTTTCGAGAATAAGCATTGACCAACGCAGACGTGCAATATTCGATAAACAGACTGGGGTTCGTATGCGAAATGACTTGATCGAACACATATGGTCACATTTTGGTGAAAAGTAAAAATTTATAAATACTCTCTATAGGTTTTGTGGGTAAATCTCTTGTAAACCCCCCCGAGACAAAACTCAGCCACTAGGGGCACGTAGGGGTTTAAAGGCTTGCTGCACATCCTAAGTGTAGCCGCGATTCCTGCGAAAGTGATTGTAGCTTTACTTATTAGGTTTTGTTATATGACAACGTTCATTTTATATCTGAAGTGTCAACGCTCATTTTTTTTGAATCAAGTAAAATCAAACCGTTGTATTTGAATTAATTTTTAAAAATAAAACAAATTGAAATTTATAATTAAATTAGGATACATTAAAAACATAACAATTTATTGGTTAAAAATAAACTGAGAATAACTAAATTAATTAATAAATGTTGAAACTTAATATGACAACTTCTATAAGACTGGCCTCTATGATTGGTTTAATCTTTTCTTCATAATTTCTGCCTTCCTAAATTTGATGTATTGTCTTGATACATCATCCATTCCGGACAGATCCATCGTCATTATACGAAACTCCTCTTCTGCTTCTTTCCTAGCTAGTTTTGCTGCAAACTCATATTCTCTTTGCGCCATCTTCATTTGTCTTTTTTCGGTATATTTGGCGTTGAAGTTTTGTTACTCTCTATAAATATTTTCTATTATTTCCTGTTGGACGTTAAATTTTTCTTTCCCTTTTGTCTTCTGTCGTTTCACCTCTTTTTTTCCCATTGGATGGATTAATGTGTTAGGGATATCTCCTTTGTCTTCATATCCACTGGTGTCATCTAGGAATAATTCTGTGTTTCCTGGTTGTCATGACCGTTGTCGTAGTCTGACTCAGCTTGTGATGAATCGAAAACAGCTGTCGATCGTCTGGAATATTTAATATTATCTAACATAACTGTGTAACAATCTTCATGCTTAAAACTTCTCCCATTAGCTTCCTTGAAAAGCCTCTTTACTTCTGCAATCTAGTTTTTGAATTCAATTTAGTAGAGGATATACAATTTGAAACATTAATGTAATCAACAAAATTAAATGAGTAATTACCTTATTTTCGGGCCCCTATCCAGTATGATGTTCCCTTTCCACTTCCGCCTCCTTTGCAGACAAAAGTGCCACATCTTTACTTATAATTTGAAATCATTTCTGAAGGGAGGTCCAACTACGTTCTGGCATCGAGGGCATTGCTTCTTTCATACGATTTAATATACGAGACCATAATTTTTCTCCGGATTGATCGGTACCAATATTAGAATCTTGAGATATTGACAAATGAATTGTACACATCGTTACATCTTCAAGTGTAGAAAAAATTGGACCTCGGGGTTTTGATGGCGGCATAATTGTAATCGATTTGCAACCTTATTAAATGCAAAAAAAACTTTAGAAATTTCGAATACAATAGCAATGAGTGAGTTGAGTGAGTTTAGTAAAATGAAATTGGTTTAATATTCCATATATAGGGTAAAAATATAGTCGTTGTAACGCCAACGGTTAAATCAACAGTAACATCTCAACGGTAAACATAATCCAACGACAATCTGATGGATCTAGGCGAGCTGCTGGAGTAACGCCTAGGACGGACGACATTCTGTGACCTCGCTCAGAGTCAGGCGCAGCTGTTGAGTTCCACCCATACACAAGCGGCATTCTGTGACCTCGCTCACAATGGGCGGTTCTCTGGCGCACCGCTTGGAGGTAAACGTTACTCTGGTACTCTGTTTCATCAGGCGAAAGCTCAGCATAACGCTTCGTCAGGCGAACTATTGCTAGGACGCCGCTTGCTGCTGAACGAAGTTCTAGTACCCCGCTTGATCATAACATTTAGTCGTCGATTAGAGATTACTTTTGATCAGCTACACTGGATTTCAGCGATTAAAGATTACTTTTAATCGCATGGCTGTGGCTCCATTTTCTCGACTAAAAATCAAATTTCATCTTTGATCATCTTTTTAGTCGACGACTGCAGTTGCTCTTAGGCGATTTATTTATTTATGATCAACCCTCTTGTTTGTTGATTTAGTCGTCGAATTAGTAAATTTAAGGGGTAAATTGATCGGTTCACAATGAACCGATAAAAAAACCCTTTATATTGTTGAGATATATGTTTAGATTTTTTTATCTTATTTAAAAATATTTTATGAGTTATAACTTTAAAGATGTTACTATCCATTAACAAAAATTTTTAAAAAATAAAAATAATATAAAAATCCCATGTAGCATAAACTTTCTAAATTACCCTTCAGTATATTTCAGCCCATAAAAATAAATGCATCCCCATTTCTCTAAACTACATACAATTCCTTCCCATACCAGTCATTTCTCCAAAATCTTCTCTTCTCTACCCCAAAAATCAAAATCTCATATATGAAACCACCACCAGCCATCAACATCACCACCATCCAGCGCCACCAGCACAACAGAAGCAGCACCACCAACTAGCAACACCATCATCCAGCGCCACCACCACCAGCAACAACACAACCACCAACTACGTACTAACTAGCAGCACCACCAACGAGCACCACCAACCACTGCCAGTAGCAACCAGAACCACCACCAATGAGCACCTCCAACCAGCACCTCCACCAACCACCACCACTGCCAACGACCACCACCACCATTCACCATCACCAACCAGCACTACCACCAACCAGCAACACCACCACCAATATGATCACCAGCAACATTGGTTTCGACGATAAAAATTAGGCAGAAAAATGATGAAACCAAATTTGGTTTCAACATAAAATTGACATTTCACCAACACAACTTCAAAGAAGAAATCAAATGCACCAAATTGAATAAACTACGAAAAAATTATTTGAAACCAAATTTGGTTTCAACATAAACGTATTGTTTCACGACAAAAAATAGGCAAAAATCAGATGAAACCAAATTTGGTTTCATAAAAACTTACTGCTTTCACCAACACAAAAATTGGTTTTAACATTGTTTAGTTTTTATAAAAGTTGATGAAACCAAATTTGGTTTCATCATTTTTCTGTCATTTCACCAACACAAATATTGGTTTCAAACGTTGTTTAGTTTTAACAAAAAAATTTAATGAAACCAAATTTGGTGTCATCATTTTTCTAACATATCACCAACACAAACATTGGTTTTTAATGTTGTTTAAATTTTTGTAAAATTTGATGAAACCAAATTTGGTTTCATCATTTTTCTGACATTTCACCAACACAAAACCCTAATTTCGACAATGGTGATGTATCATTATTTATTGATGATGCTTTTCGACGATAATGATCTGGAGGTGTTGATAATGTTTGTAGAGGATAGAAGGGGGAGGAGGAGGAGGTGTTGTTGGTGGCGTATCTGGACATAGAAAGAGAAAGAGGTGCTGGTGGTGTTGGTGGAGGAGACGGAGGTGTTGTTAGTGGAGGATATGGGTGACAGAGCTATATATTGGTCAACATAAAAGTAAAATAAAAAGAGAGAGAGGTATTGGTGGAGGCGACAGAGGTGTTGTTGCTCCAGATCTGTCTTTTCCCACTGGTTTGATGGCGGCGGAGCTACTGTTGCTGGTGGTGATGGTGGTGGGGAGGAGGAGGCGGAAGAAAGAAGAAAAAAGAACCCGATGAAAAAGAAAAAAGGGCAAAAGTGATTTTAAAAAGTGATAAAAACTAAATTTAAACATTATAATGAAAATGGTGTTTTTGTTTCATTTTTAGTTCAAATGATTTTTATTTATAAATAATAATATGAGAGGAGTTTTTGTATGATAACTAGGGTCACCTTGGTTTTTTTTCACTTGTTATGATTTAAGAATATAAATTTAATGATAGCCGTTTATTAAAGATGATTAAACGTAGATCGTCGATTTGTAGTATTGTCCACCCACTGTAGATGACGTTGACCCGGTACAATTAAGTATTAGGTGTAAATGAAATGTAATAATTTTAAAATAAAATAGCCAATAGGAGAGTGAGTTTCTTTAACCCCTGAATATTTGCACCAATTAAGTTATACCGAGTGACCTTATAAAAAATTTCATTTCATGAAAACTACAAAACTTTATTTCGACCAATAGAAAACGAATGTTTCCTCGCCGTTTGTGAAAACTTTATTTATTTAGGTTTTTAGATCTTTAGATTTCTCTCTGCATCATTGTTTTTTTAGCTTTGCATTTCAAAACTTCAAAACAACTAAATTTCTAATAATTTTGTTGATTGGTTGGTTATGTAGCAGGTGCGTATATTCCCAGAGCTGTGTACCTCCACCAATATGTAGTAGAATGTCTACAAAATTGACCACCTTAATTAGGCCTTTTTTGCTTGCGGAGGCCATATTTTAGTGCACTTGAAAAGCTATCAACAGTTGGCACTAAACCTATTGCTTTTACATAAAAAACACCTGATAGGCAAGGTCTCAACTATATCAACGGATGAGATTTTGAGTTTCATGGATGCAAAATATGCGGTATGACATATAAGGTCATGATGCATCTCAGTTCAATTTGGTCTCCAACCGAAGGGAACCATACTCTAGTCTCCTTCCCATCAAAGAAAGACAGAGTACTCATGCATCACCGAGGTTAAATTTAGGTGATCTCGTTCACTACGTGACGACGGTTTAAAGTCGATGATATATTTGGTTTGGTAAATAGGGAATCCATGAAGTTTGATGTCCCCACGGGCAGTCATCATCAAAAGTACTCCCAAAAATAAAAATCTCCGATAAATAGCTGAAACAAAGTACAAACCACCATTAAAACAAACAATTTAGAAAGAAAAAAAAGTTGTTCTAAAATTGAATTAAGAAGATAAATAAATATTGTAGTTGTAGTAGGAGAGGACGAGCGGTGCTGTTTCCAGGAAAAAATAATTAACAGAAGTTGGATTATTAGTTTCTTGTTAAAATCGGCAGCAGGATTAAAATGAATCTTTCTGGTAACAACAGCTACTAAATACACATTCTTAAAAGTGTGGTGGTAGCTAGATAAGAAAACAGACTACCGTACCTACTAATGGAGAATGACAAATGATATGAAACCGTCGATTTTTTTTCGTAGTGTTTCGCCCCTAGCCTGTTTATAATACTTCCTCGGTCCAAAAATAGGTGATCTATTTATTATTAAATTTTATCCGTTATTAGATGATCTATATTATTAAACGATAAAATATTTCTACAACTATTCTTTTAATAGATTATTTTTAGTATAAAAATATATATAATTTAATAATTATGTTTATATTTGTTACGTAGGTGTTTTAAAATATTTTTCAATTATATAAAATTTACGAAAATCAGTCGTATTTGAGAGATAAATTAAATATAAATTTTACTAATTATTATCTAAAAAGGTATAATTATAAAAATACTTAAAAATATATTTTTTCATCATTACCTTAATAATTGTATAAAACTTAAACTATGTCTTTTATTTCTATCGCATTTACATTCGTATCCTTACAAATGGGTCAAGCCGTCACGGTACTCACAAGGCTATTGATACAACACCGTGCAACCCATGGAGGTGGCACCACTCTAGTTACTACTCCCTCCGTTTCAGAAAAAGAGTTATTTTTCTTATTTGCACAATTATTAAGACAAGGATGAGAGAGAGTAGTTTTTCTAATTTATTTCCAAATTTACCCTCAAATAAAGAAGATGATGGAAAATGAAGAAAACTTAAAAAAAAAAAGATAATTTTAAAAGTTTGTCCTAATAAAAATGAAAGTAATACTTTTACTAGAAGTAACCTTTTTCCTAAAACGAATGGAGTATTATTTTTTATGACTCCATTCCATCGTGCTACACGTTTATTAGGCTTTCATGGATAACCCACGGGCTTCTCGCTAGAATTCTTGATTACGTGGGATGATTTTTTATTTTAAACATATCCAAAGTGTAAACACCTAACCTAAGCTCATAATTTACGGTAATACCACTCGCTTTTGATGTCTATTCATATGAAGTTATGAACTACGAACTTCCAAATAGATTAATATCAGAGCCAGAGTCAACATGGAAAAGGCAGCATGGAAAAGGGAAGGTGCTGCCTTGAACATCAATCAGAGAAAATGCCCCAAAATACAATTGACCATGACTTGTCATTTTAATGAGGTCACAACACGTATTTAAGAATTACATAATGTGCAATTAATTCTGTTAGATGTTGCACAATAATTCACAACTGTAACATAGGACTTCATAATAATATCTAATGGACGCAAATTGATTATGTCCGGTTGATTTTTGTCTAGGCATAACTTAGCTTTTTTATCCATTTAAATAGGTAAGTTTCATTTCCAAGAAGATAAATTATTTTTACTTTTAATTACGATATGCGGATAATAACTAATGTTTTTAAATGAAGTGTCTTTTTATCTAAAACTATATGAAATCGGATTTTTTGTGTTATTTTTAAAAACTAGATTGTGGGAATGTGCAATGCGCGTGAAGATCCAACGATACCGATCAGGACTGTCTCAGATATTTAGATGACATTGGACGAAAGAATTTAAACGTATTTTTTTATATAAATATTTTTCTGTGCATATCGATTCTAAGTTTTTTTTTTTTTTGATAAAATCTAATCTATAATATCGAAATTATTCATGCCAATCACATAATTTGTCTCCTTGTAAAACCTGCATCACACATAAAAATGAATTTATTGCAAAAATTTAACTACCCAAAAAATCTAGCAAAAATGATCACGGAAATACCAGCATTTTTATGTTACTCTGATCTCATTACATTATTGGCATTCTATTGCTATTAAATGATTCAAATTATTATAAAAACTAATTAGGATACGCTAAAATTGTAAAATACTATTTGGGCAATCGAAATATAAACTATGAAACATAGATGTAAACAATTAATCAAACTGACTAACTTGTGCACTAAATGAAAATGCAGACACTTGTACTGATTTATTTTTTCTTGGTTGTTTCAATTGTAATTTGAGGTCTTATAGGGTGGTTGATAACTTGATATATAGGTGATGTCTTAGTTTTAAAGAGACGTTAAATAAGGGATCATATATTCACGGAACCATATTTAGGAGTTTCCATTTGCTTGATTTAGAATTAGGACTACCTAAAATGTACTTGGTTGTTAAAAATCTAACCCATAATAGCTTGGGGGAAAATCCACCCTGGGCTGGAGCCCAGGTTGTCAGGCTTCAGAGCCGGGCCTGATACTGATTACCAAGTTATCTACCTTGGGATATTAGAGAGGGTATTTTTATAATATCATAAAATGATGTAAACCATATCCTTAACTTTTAACCCTATTTTTTCTCATAAACAACCGCAGTCAGTCTTTTCATCTCCATTTTTTTTCTATTTTTATCACTCTTTCTATTATTTCTTTTTAAATTTCCTCTTTTAAACTCTCCATAAAAAATCTCCTCTAACAATTCTCTGTACTAACTCCTCAATCTCAATACCGGATTGTTCTTCGTTTTCCTTAACAAAGTCCTTATCAACAGCTAAATAAGTATCATCTTTGGATTTTTGTGCAGTTTGAGCTCTTCTTTTAATCTTAATCAGAAAAATACTTGGTGGAACATGATCCGGCGGTGGTGTTTGAGCTCATAATTATTTGAATAATCTTTTAATTACTCTTCCAAATTAGTTAGCAGCTTCTTTATCCTCTTGATTGACAGAGAAGTCAATTTTCTGTATTTTGAATCGAATTTACGGTACCATCGGATCAAGCCAGAACCAGATTCAAGAACTTATAAATTATCATTATGCCACTGTTGTGTTTTATGTAATGTACATTTCAAAATATTAGTACAGGGGTAGAGTGGTAATAAGGTTACTTTATAAATCGATTCACTATTATACCCTTCCTGATATTTATGAAATGCAAATAAAAAATAAAAAATAGGGGTGTAATGGGCCAAAAAAATTGCAGCTTCACTAAATATATAAAGAACAGATAATATAATGTACAATAAATTTAGTAAAAATCGCAAAAGATATCAAAATAATATTTGAAGATTGAATTTACCCGATTATATTGTAATATATTTTTGTAATGACTAGTGAGGCTTCAAAGCATTCTTTTCGATTTATCTGAAGACAAATTTAGTGTTCTCTAAACTAATACTCCCTCCGTTTCAGGAAAACAGTTACTATCACTTTTTTAATTTGACCTATTTTTATGCTAAAGTGATAGTAATTTTTTCCCTGAAACGAAGGTAGTATATTTTTTTCAACTAAAATTTTACCAAATGTACATGTGTTTTATAGTAACTTTATATAAATATCACGTCATTAAAAAATGGACCACAGGAGATTATATAATTTCTGACTGTTTACTAAAGTTAACACATAAAATCATCAAAAGCTCGAGAAAGTACTTTGTTCAGTCCATTGATCTCGAAAAATATGGTACTTTCAGTCCAAAGATAGAAAATAGCAGTAAGAGCCAGATGTTAGTATCCTTAGTATGAAGACACTTGCTCTTAAGATAAGTACTTATGGATATCTCTGCTCATACAAATGGATGTAATGGAAGCTTTTGGTCATCTGCAGGATAAGTTTCAGGACATACTAGCTATTTGGAAGAGTAAGCATCTCAATCAACCTGATATGAGAACAATTCAATTTGTATTAGGTTCTTTAGAGCAACCACAATGGGTCGACTAGATTAAACGACCAAAGACTAAAAATTTTAGTATTTGGTCCGGCCCAAAAACAGTCGTGTATAGTCGGGCAGTTTTCTAGCGATGCGCCTGGTGTTGGGCGGTGTCCCAGCGATGCGCTTGGAAACACGGGCGAAATCCTAGGATAACGCTTGCGCGAGACGGAATGTTAGCGTAACGCTTGGTGTGGGGCGGAGTCCTTAAGTAACGTCTGGTATTGCACGGTATCCTAGGACCATGCCCGAGAGACATGCGGTATCCCAGAATCACGCCTGATGGGGCGAAGGGCTAGCAATGCGCCTGAAGGAGTTGCGCTTGTGCGACTCGAACGTGTGAGTAGAATGGGACGGGCGGTGTGCTAGCGCCCCACCTGGAATTCCAAGCGAGATGCTAGCAGCCCGCCCCATTATCATTTGCTTCTTCTTCAGCTGAACCCTATTTTCTTTCTCCTGAATCCTTTGTTTTTCAACCGAACCCTCTTCCGCCTCCCCTCTTGAACCCTGATTAATCTTCCCAAACGAAATCCCAACGACCCGCCTACGGTTTTGAGACTCCGCTCAAGCTTTTCTCAAACATCCAAGCGTAATCAAGGTATTTTTTTTTTTTTGTAAATTATAGTTGTTTTATAAATTAAATTTAAAGTATGTTTTATTATTATGTTTTGTTAGTTAAATTGGTTATGTATGTTGACTGATTAAACATGTGATTATGAAATTGAGATATTTAGGTTTTATTAGAAATTGTAATTATGTTATAGGGATAATTTTTAGGGTTTATGAATGTTATAAATTGGGTACAAAAAATTGATGATAATTTATTGAATTGAAGATAGAATTGACTAATTTGTTGTTTAATTTGAGTTGGGTGATGATTAATATTTTGTTGAATTGACTAGATTGTCTTAAAAATTTGGGAATTTGGAATGTTTATGTTTTAAAACCTATGTCTATGGAAGTATATAATTGTGGAATTTTGATGATATTTGGTACAATTGGGGCATTGATATTGAAGTATTTTGTTAATGATGAATTTTGTTCAAGAATGTTTGATTTTTGTATGTTGGTACATATGATTATGTAATTAGATAATTACTTTTATAATTATGAAATTATTATATTTAGGTTTTATTAAAAATTGTAATTATGTTATAGGGATAATTTTTAGGGTTTATGAATGTTATAACTTGGGTACAAAAAATTGATGATAATTTATTGAATTGAAGATAGAATTGACTAATTTGTTGTTTAATTTGAGTTGGGTGATGATTAATTTTTTGTTGAATTGACTAGATTGTCTTAAATATTTGGGAATTTGGAATGTTTATGTTTTAAAACCTATGTCTATGGAAGTATATAATTGTGGAATTTTGATGATATTTGGTACAATTGGGGCATTGATATTGAAGTATTTTGTTAATGATGAATTTTGTTCAAGAATGTTTGATTTTTGTATGTTGGTACATATGATTATGTAATTAGATAATTACTTTTATAATTATGAAATTATTATATTTTTCCTTGATTTATTGATTATTGTAGATTTTTATCTTTCTGCATTGTGGGGATTAATCTTGATTTTCAATGTTGTATGAATTGTTTGCCCAGATGTCGAGCAGTTTGACGTCCAGATTCGTTGGCCGAAAGAAGAGGGACAAGAAGAGTAAAATCGTCGAGGATTCAGAAGAAGACCGTATTATTGAAGAAACGGTTGATGTTCCCGGGTTGAAACACTATACAGTTGTGGAAGATACTAAGGGTCACGCCTCCACCAATATAACATATTCAAGAACGCCAAATTCAAGTTTTCACATCGTGGTTCCCTGAAATCGGTCCTTCAGACCTACCAAGGTATTGTTAAACATAGCCCTAGGGTCAAATATATTATTGAAAAGGGAGGATGAGACCGATTACTTACCATAGATGTAGTAGATTCATCGCATGCACTTATTGACTATTTTGTTGAGCGCTTTTGGGATACGACAAACACTTTTCACTTCTCGTTTGGTGAGCTTGGGTTCACACCCCTTGATTGGGTAATGTTGACAGGAATTAGTATTGGTATTGGTAGTCGTGTTCCGTATGACTCAGGGAAGTTCCAATTTGAATATGTCTGGGAGCATATTTTTCCTGAACTTAAAAATAGTGCGGTTTGTAAAAGAGAAGGTATTCCCTACCAGTGGGTTTCAGATGCAATTACGGTTAAATTTTTATGCACATATTTTGATCCACAAATATTGGTTGCGGCTAACGATGATAGTAGACTTGGTGATAGAGTGGCCAGAGCGTTTTATATGTATGATTTGGGTGAGTTCTTCTTTTCAAATGCAAAAACCTATATTGATGTTGGATGGTTAGATGATTTTAAGAATCTAAATGCAGTTAACGAATATGACTGGGGTACTCCTGCATTTTCTAAATTGTATTCCTGTCTCGCCGCATCTGGAAGGGGACAAAATTCATTGGCCGGACCCTTCCAAATTTTGGAGGTAAATTTGTTAGTGTTATTTATAATTCTTTTAAATTGTTTTTTTTGTTGCTCAGTTATTTATTCCATTGGTTGTCAATACATTCTAGTTTTGGGGGTACAAATATCTGGGCATTTTTCGGCCAAAGAATCCTTCGCCTGAAAGTGAAAATGAGTGGCCTAGATGTCGTCGGTGGATAGGAATCCGGAGGAAGAGTATTGACATTCTTCGTTCAAGGACTTCTCTGAATCAGTTGTCTGTAGACGATGTGACCTAGCAACCGTGGGAAGCTGCGGCCATGGTCCTGGAATCTGAAATTGGACGGAAAGCTGTAGAGCTCTCACGGAAAGGGCAATATTCTCTTGGATAGGCACCGTGAGTTTATAATTTATTTCCATTGGAATATTTTTTATTTTCTTTGCATTTCGGTTAACTGATTGTTTTATTTGTTTATTGCCAATTCAAATGGATAAAGAATAACATGTATCTCGGAGATCGGTGTTGGAAGCAGAACAATCCAAGATGGGGCGTTCCTAGCAACCCGCCTAGTTGTATTTCCAACTTCAGCGACGAGGTGGTTGAGGAGACGAGCGAAAACTGTCTGGTCCCTGCAAGTGAGTTTGTACGTGTCGTGAACTATGATCTGTATATGGAATATTGGCGACATGTGACTAACCTGTATAAATATGCCACGAAAGTCGATTGTGAGGTTGAAATGTACGGTTATGCTGGTGACCTTATTAAACACAACATCCAATGTCGTAGTGAACATGTACCCATTCCGCCCCCACAACAGCTACCATACGTAAGTATACAACAAAACATTGTAAATTTGATTTTAGTATACAATGATGGTTCATAATTTGATTTTATTTTTTTTATCACAGGACACGGCTTATGATTTAGTTCAAGAGTTGTCTGATTTTACCCACGAGTTTCATGAATTTACGTTAAATGAAACTAAGGAGAGGATGGACTATTTCATTGCCAAAGATGCAGAAATACAGGGTCTACAAAATGAAAACAACATGTTGAACTCACAGCTTGCCCATTTTCGTCAACAACAACCACCCATTGGGTTTGGCACATATGCTCAGAATATGCCACCACCGATGTGGAACACCATGGGTCAGGGATCGTCATCAACAATGCAATCAAATAACTATAATTCCAGACCATCTTTTCCTCCGTTTATGCCCACGCGCTCGGCGTCCGAGAATCAAGATACGGAAGAGTAGTAATTCATTAGCATTGAATTGTTAGTTGAACAGATAACTTTTTCTTTTCTCAGATTTGAATTGTCTTTTTAAATTATTTTTCTTACATTTATAATCGTTTATTTTATCCTTCATATTAGTTTTGTATTGTTAATTCAAAACTCTGAATATTTTTTCCTCTGTCGTTTTGGTCATTTGGTATTGTCTTGTCAACCGACATTTCATATCTCTGATGCGTCCGTCCACCCCACCTGCCGCAACTCTGTTTTTGCAATAAAATACCAACCGTGTATTGTCAATAGAAAACTCTGAATTTTTTTTCTAACTTTTGTCGTTTTGGTCATTTAGTATTGTATTGTCTTTTAGGGAAAAATAGGTTGTGCAATTATTTACAATGAAAGTACAATCAACAACTAGTTTTTGAAATTATCCTATAAATACATCTGTTTCTCTACCAAATACCACACACACCTAGTTTCATACACTCTACAAATTTCATTTACTCATCTCCTCTTTGTAATTCACTTCATAACTCTACCTACAAACATGACAACATTTGATTCAACTGAAGATTTCGCTATAACCAAAACATGGCATAACGAAACCCTACGTGAAGATGTCATAGATGGAAGGGTTGAACCTGAAACCTTTTGGGGGAGGATCTACATCCAATATGCTCGAGAATAGGGAAATCCAAAGCAAAGATCTCTTGAACAAATTCATGATAAATACCAACTTATCCGAATAGGGATAGCTGATTATATAGCTATACAACAACGGATCTTTAACCCCACCCATTTAGGCTTGTCGATCCAACAATTTTGTAAGTATCTTTTACTTAAGCTAAGTTGTTTGGTCTTCCAATAACAACATAGTAAACTTGATGAATAATGTTTTTTTTCCTATCCTTGTGTAGGAGGATCTCGTAAAAATGCACTACTATCAGGAAAAAGGAGAAGAGTTCACATTTGCCGAAAGCTACGAGTTCATTAAGTCCAAACTGTAATCAGAAGTAACTGCTAACTTTATCCACCGTTTTTGAAAATTTTTCTAACTTTTGTCAGAGTTTGGTTGTAATTGATAGCTCATGTATTATCAATATATTTTAATAGATGGCCACAGTTCATTAGTTAATTAATTTTGTAAAACAGTTGAACGTAAAATTATTTCATTGAATCGAAAAGGCATACATCGCGTAACATTAAAGGAGATGAAATATAATAAATCAATAGATTACACTTAAACACTTAAGCAAACCTATTATCAAACCTTCAACGGGTCGTATGACGCCCGGGACGACGTTCTTCACATCTTCTGAGAATAATCAACACAAAAGGATTGTATTCTTCCATCACCCTTAGGATCTCGAAATGAGGTTGTTACCTGAAATCTGAACGTTTCCATCTTCTCTATTCCTCCAGAGATCTGGCAACAACTTTATCATCAGTTTCATTCCTAATTCTTCTTCATTCACCTTAGGGTTAAAGAAGAAAATTCTAGTACTTCCTTTGTGATTTCCACATATCGACAAAAAAGGCCTGCTCTGTTCCGGTTATTGGGGTTACCAGTTTCATTACAAAAGTTAGCATGGATATGTTCTAACCATTCCATGCTCATTGAACCATTCATCCGACGTTCATGACCCCTTGCTGGATAATGTAATACTATGTTTCGACATAGGGATAAATCTTCCTTTAGGGTAAAATTCTCTACATTAAGCCTAAATTTTTTGTAATCCATAATTATGAAAACGATAGATTATAAATTTTCTATGAATGTAAAAGATGTGGACTTGAAACGGGAATGATAGATATAAATTCATTTATTTATAGGTGTATTAGAATACAAATTATAGCCGTTGACAACGGTAACAAATTAACCAGGAATTAACCAGGCGGACTCCTAGGAGCGCGCCTAGCACCGAGCGGCGTCCTAGCGATTCGCATATATCTGAGCGAAGTCCTGGAGCTTCGTTTCATTGTAGGCAGTATCCTAGGATTACGCTCCAACTGAACGACATCCTAGCGTTGCGCCTGTTGATGGGCGTGAGCCTAGAACACCGTTTCATTAGGCGTAGTTCTAGTATACCGCTTGATCAGGCGCATTCCTAGGACACCGCCCGTGTTTCTGAGCGTTATCCCAACATAACGCTTCATTCCATGCGGTATACTGCGACGTCGCTTGACGCCAGGTGGAATACTACGAGCCCGCCCGAGTAAACCATGTTTAGTC
Organism: Papaver californicum; assembly: GCA_023531435.1. NCBI lineage: Eukaryota > Viridiplantae > Streptophyta > Magnoliopsida > Ranunculales > Papaveraceae > Papaver > Papaver californicum. Next base: position 3,529,484 of record JAJJMC010022576.1, read on the forward strand.
CAGATTAATTTCCAAATTCCCTCTGCTACAGTCGAAATTCTGGACTATCCACTACATTTGGTGGCGCCGCTACGCTTCACTTTTACGGACTATCCACTAAATTTGCTCTTTACTCCGTGTTTTAATCGCGCCATTGTGGACGCTCTTAGCTTCTCACTATTTTCACTAAAAAAAAAAGGGTTCAAGCGACTACTCGTTTTAAGTCGCTTAAAGCCCCTTTTAAGTCGCTATAACCGTTATAGCGACTAAAAGTGGCACTCGCTTCGTTGGTTGCCCAAAGCCATGTATGTCAAAGCCTTGAGCGACCATGCAATCACTCTAGTAATAAACCAACTAACCTAAAGCGAGTACTTTTCTCATCGCTTAATATTTAGACCAACCAATATAGCAAGTAAAATATCAATCGCTTCAGATATACCAATCATTCTAAAGCAAGTAAAATACTTAGTTGATAGATACATGGAGAAACTCGACCTAAATTTGCTTGGTTAAGGTTTTAAGCGATCCAATTGTTTTGCTCGGTAAAAGCGATTTCTAATTTTTATTGGTCTGAAGTTGGTTGCTCAAGCTTTTGAGGTAGCAAAGTTTTTACTCAAGTTGATTGCTTAAAGTTTAAGCTTTTAAATTTTTGCTCGCTAAAAATAATTTCTAATTTCTGATTAGTTGGAAGATACATGGAACAACTTAACCTATGTTGCTTGATTAAGGTTTTAAGCAACCAAATAATTTTGCTTGCTAAAAGTGATTTCTGATTTTAATTGATCTAAAGTCGATTGCTTAAGCTTTTAAACTAGCGAACTTTTTACTCAAGTTGGCTGCTTAAAATTTTAAGATATCAAATTATTTTGGAATTCCGATTTTGATTGGCCTAAAGTTGGTTGCTTAAGTTTTGAAGGTACCAAATTTTTTGCTCGTTTAATTTAGATAATCACAATATGTAATGTAATTAAAAAATTTAGCACTAATTAAGATTATATGATTAAAATGATAACTTTAAATTAAAATTAGATAATTACAAATATACTAAAGATTTACAATACTTGGTCAGAGACCCCTCGTTTAAACTCCCATCACAATAAACTTCTCCCCAAACATATACATCCCCTAAAGATTCTATACTTGTCCACTACCTTGACTTGAATAGCTAGGAGCTGCACTTGAAACACTAATCCGGAAACCACCATCTACATTACTTGGTCTTTGCATATTTGCGCGATCTGACCGACCCAACATCTGAGCATATCAAATTCAAAGTATTTTCACGGGGAAGAGCTGAAGAAACTTCTAATGCTGCACCAAATAAAAGGCCACCTTATTGAAACTGAAAGTTTGCACACAAAGAAATGGATTAAATTCTTGAAGCAGATATATCTCAATCAATCAGTAACCACATGAGCTCTCTACATGAAAAATAAGATATTTGGAATGAGAACTAACATCCTACTTTGCTGGCCGTAAGAATAACTGGATGTCAGAGTAAGATATTGAATATAGATCGCAGTTTTATTTGAATGATGCAGTATTGACAAAAGAACATAGCCTAATTCAGTTTACTAACCAGATCAAGAGATCTTTCACCGTTTTTAAAACGATAAATATTCCTTTTCAGCCTGTAGGTATCATCAAAGAAACATAAGTATACAAATGCCTACATTAGTCAAAAGAGGTATAAAAATTAAATTGTGTCTGGTCTTGTCAAAAACATGGACTAGTAAAGTCTAATAAAGAGTGTTGACATAAGCAAGCTAAATGTGGTACTGTAAAAAATCAAGAGAATGCTTTACATTTCTCTTCCCAACAATAATCGTGAGATGGAAGATAACTTCAAATTTCGTTCTTCTCCACGTGAGTACCAAATGAGTGTTGCCTCATCCTGATAATAACTTGGTTTTATAAGAACTGGCACATACAGTTATAAAAAAAAAATCAACTACATTTCTATCCTAACTCCCCAAGAGATTGAAGTATCCATACTACGCAACATAACAATGCGAAAAATCGATAGGTGAAGTAATAACGGTTTAGCTATGAAAGAAACATGATGCCTAAAAGCGATTTTGAATCTCCATTGCATAATAAGGTGTAAAATGAACAACATAAATGCCTCAGAGATAGGTAATTATATAAACAATATTACTTATAGGGGATTTTCTGAATGGACAAAGTTTAGGCTTCCCTTTACGAGCTTAGGGAAGAGGTATTTGCAAAATGCAGGGAGCTTTTCAGGTGTTAGTAAAGGGCCAGAAGTACCAAATATTGCCGCAAAAGGAAATGTTTGAAGTAAAACTGAATTCCAATTAGACAGAAGACTACGACATCAATAAGTTCACTAATAATTTTCACATGGATTCACTGTATATATTAAGAAAACATAAATTTCTTGTACAGATCTAACTAAACATCGATTACGAATGCTGAAATATATCTGACCTATAGTTAGATGAAGCTGAATTTAGCAAAAGAAGAAATGAAAACGAAAAATTATTAGAAAAACAAACAAACCCCTGTGAGAAATCAATTTATGAAAGAAAAATCTTGAAAAGAGAAAACAACATTAACATTTAGCACTCGGGCTAATAATCACAATTTAACTGGAAGTGTTGAACATATCTACAGATTCAACAATCGGGGAAAATACTTAATAGTTCTAGCATAAGAACTTAATCTAATAACATAATAAAATCCATATTTATCAAACAATAATAATCTTACTGTTATTTGCTAAACCATCTCAAGTAATGAACTTACAACAAATCTAAGCAAAATCACCGATTAAAACCTAGCTTTATCAAATAAGAGCATGCTATTAACCTTTGCTCCACTTCTGTACAAATCAAAAAACAGAATAGCCCATTAAAAAATCTAAGAGATCGAGCAGAAGATCAAGCAGGAAATCGAGCAGAAGATCGAGCAAAAGAAAGTGGGAAGTTAGAGAGCTTGCGCCACTCCAGAGAGGCGGAAGAGTCTTGAGAAGAGATATGAGAGAAAGTGAAGTGAGTGAGTGAAACATTTTAGGGTTTTGATTAAGAGATCATGCGGTAGATCTTGGTTTAATATTAAGTCATACGGATGGAGAAAATTTTGGACGGTAGATATTTGTTTAGGGCTTTTCATACGGATTAAGGTAAGTATGAAGATCATTGAATTCATCTTGTAAAATGGACGGTAGATTTTTAATCTTCATTCAACATTACAAAATTATCGTTAGATTAATTATCCATAAATTCAACCATAATATCACTAGATCATATTTTATTTGATTTATTATCTAACAATTCAAGCTAATTAAATCTAAATTTATTTAATTTTATCAAAATTACTATATCATACTCAATTTCATTAGATCGTAGTTAGTACGACTGATTATTGATGATTTGCACAACTAAATGCAGCTTATTCAGCTAAGATCTCGATGCATAAATAAAAACCTAAAATAATATGATCCCAAACCATGAAGGAACAAAATTCTCATTTATTAATTTAGTGAGAGATATGTTTGATGTTACTATTGAAGTGAGAAGACCGAAATTCAGAAAAGATTTGAACTTGGACGAAAAACAAAAGAGAAGTCTAGATGGAGTCTAATGGGTTTGTTTGAGACGCGTAAAAGAGAGAAGGGTGGGTTGTTTGGACCTGAATTTGGAAATCTACAACTTTTGGTGATGGTGGTGATGCTGCAGTCGAAAAGAAAATGTCGAAAATGGAACCCTAGTTTTCTCCTAAGGCGGCTCAAATTGGGAGTGAGAGAAAAGAAAATGTCGAAAATGAAAGAGAAAATTTTGTTTAGGGTTTTGATAAAAAAAAAATTAACGGTGGTGATGGTGCCTCATACGGATCATGGAAATATTTTGATGATCCAGATTCGTTGTTGGATGGTCATACGGATTGTGTGTTAGTTATCATTTTGTGTTAGTTACCATTTTGTGTTAGTTACTATTTTGTGTTAGTTACCATCTTACTGAAACGAAAATTTGAAAGATGGATAACGGATTTCGAATGTCGGAAATGGATATTTCTATAGTAACCTAATGAATTTTGGAAATTATGATTCATCAAAAATATTTGTTTTTGTTTTTTTTAATTAGGGTTCTTAATTTGTCATTTGTTTATAAGTTATGATTTGATGAATAGGGTTGAACCCCAACAGATGTTCAATTAAAAGGACCCAATTTTACGTGTCCGATAATTTTAACGAGTTAGGGAAGAGGTTACTAAGGATAATAAGGTGTACATGAACCCTGAACCCCGAACCCTGAACCCCAAACCCTAAACCCCGAACCATCAACCTGTCATGTTCGTCTTGTACACCTTATTATAATTAGTAACCTCTTCCCCTAACTCGTTAAACTTATCAGACACGTAAAATGGGATGTCTCATGTATGCAAAAACTTAAGAGTCGCAACATTAACTCTAAACTACGAGACATCAAGCTCTGCGTCCCAAATCCTTTTAATTGGGATGATCATATATTTTTTGTTATTAGGTAAAGCTTAACTTTATACAAGAAATTAAGCTATATCTCAATTCCTTTTAATTGAACATTTGTTGGGGTTCAACCCAATTCATCAAATCATAACTTATAAACAAATGACAAACTAATAACCCTAATTATAAAATAAATTTTTTTTTGATGAATTCTAATTTCCAAAATTTGTTACGTTACGATAGAAATATCCATTTCCGACGTTACGATAGTAATATGCATATTACTCGACTATTCCGATCAATCAAAATTAACTATGATTTCTTCAATCTCACTAAAATTCACTCAATTTTTATCGAACCGACTTGAATACACTCTATTTTGATCGATCTTACTCAAAATATATCAATTTTCATCAATTTCACTCGATTTCACTTAGATTTATTGAATTTTATTCAATCACAATCAAACTTATTCATTTTTTTATCGATCTAACAAATCTAACGATATCAAACTATGATATCATCAATCTCATTAAAATTCACTCAATTTTTTATCGAACCGACTTGAATACACTCAATTTTGTTCGATCTTACTCAAATTATATCAATTTTCATTAATTTCACTCGATTTCACTTAGATTTGTTGAATTTTATTCAATCTCAATTAAACTTATTCATTTTTTTTAGCGATCTAACAAATCTAACGATATTAAACTACGATATCATCAATCTCACTAAAATTCACTCAAGTTTTTATCGAACCGACTTGAATACACTCAATTTTCTTCGATCTTACTCAAATTATATCAATTTTCATCAATTTCACTCGATTTCACTTAGATTTATTGAATTTTATTCCTTCTCAATCAAACTTACCCATTTTTTTATCCATCTAACAAATCTAACGAAATAAAACTATGATTTAATCAATCTCATTAAAATTCACTCAATTTTTTATCGAACCGACTTGAATACACATACATATTATGTTTACTAATAATTATTACTTGGGTTACAATTTTATGTTGGGTCACAATCTTCACTGAAACCCTAAACCTACCGATATTGTTCATATTATGTATTTACTGACATTTTCTACTAAGTCGAAATCTTTACCAGAGCTCTATCGTCGATAACAATATCCAAATTGATTTATATATATATATTATTTGGATTTTTTCACACCGCAGTTTGATAGTAAAATTGAATGCACTAATTCGTTTTAGCACAAAGAAAACTGCACATGTTTCTCACACACTTAAAAGGACTGAAATTTCAATTTCTCCATTTTCTTTTAATCTCGCTATAATTCAACTTTGATTTACCCAATTTTGGCTTCCTCGTAGGCCCCTCACCGTGAAAACGCTCATCTACGTTTGGATTTACATTTGAACTACCAATTTTCTTTTAACTACATACATTGCACCTTAAGCGAAATTTAGTGCAATCGACTAGGTCATCAAGCACAATATGACAAATACACATACATTTAGGGTTTAACTTAATTTTTTATCAATCTCACTTGAATACACTCAATTTTGATTGATCTTACTCATATTATATCAATTTTTATCAATTTCACTAGGATTTATTGAATTTTATTCAACCTCAATCAATCTCATTCATTTTTTCATCGATATCGCTCGAATTTACTCGTTTTCATCGATCTTGCTCATATTCACTTAATATTGTTCGATCTCACTTGAATTCACTCGATGTTTGTCATATTATCCTCGATGACCTATTCCCCTCACCAGAACCCTAAACCTACCGAATTGTTCATATTATGTCTTTAATGACATTTTATACTAAGTCGAAATCTTTACAGGACTCTATCGTCGATAACAATACCCAATATCGGTCGACCTCACTTAAAGTTTATAGGATTCAATCGATTTCTCCAGTTTATCAATCACGTTAACCAAATGTTCATCTACCTTAGTCAATTTCACCCGGTATATATTAATCTTCATGCGAAGTTCTAAGGATTTCGAATTAGGTTGAATATGGATGACACTATGTCACTCAATTTCTCTCAGACTCCATCGATTTCTACGGTATCTATATGCATCGTGTAATTTCACTTGTAATCTTTAACCTTACCAATGTCGGTCGACCTCACTCAAACCAAAATTGAGTGAGTTTTAGTGAGATTGATGAAATCATAGTGTTTCATCATGTACTCCTCATAGTGTTTCTTTCCCTAAGTCGGAATCATCATGTTCGTCCCAAGAAACTAATTAAGCTACATCTCAATTCTTTTTAATTGAACATCTGTTGGGGTTCAACCCAATTCATCAAATCATAACACTAAAACAAATGACAAACTGAGAACCCTAATTAATAAAAAAACTTGATTAATCCTAATTTCCAAAATCCGTTACGTTACGATAACACTAAATATCCGATAGAAATATCCACTTCCGACATCCGAAATCCGTTACCCACCTTTCAAATCTTCGTTTTAACACAACGAGAATCACAAAGTTAACTAACACACAATCCGTATGAGCATCCAACATCGAATCTGGACCATCAAAATCTTTCCATGATCCGTATGAGGTGGCTTATCCACCGTTAAATTTTTGTTTTCAAAATCCTAAAAAAGAAATTTCTCTTCATTTTTCGGTATTTGTTTCTCTCTCTTTGTCTCTCTTCCGATTTGAGCCGCCTTAGGAGAAAAACTAAGGTTCATCGACTGCACCATCACCACCATCACCGCCGAATCACATACTCTCCGCTCTCCACTTTGCCTCTTCTCTCTGTAGTTCAATTTTCAGACAAAATTTGTCCAACATTCTTCTTCACTCAAAGTTCAGAAAACACAAACGAAAACATGATTTCCTCAGCAAATCTATACAATCAACTCACGACGATTGCAGCCATTTAGCGCATCAGACTCACGACGATTGCAGCCATTTAGCGCATCAGACTCACGACGATTGCAAAGTAACTTCGTAAGGTCTCTTTTCGTTCACTGTAACCCTAGCCTTTGTTTCTCGTTGCCAATATTTAGGGGTTTTGGTGTTTGTAGATTTTGTTGGTAAATGGAGGGTATTTCTAACACAGGTAACAACCCATCTCTTTTAGATCTAGGGCTTACTAATTTTGCAAGATTTTTCTTTCATAAACTCTGATTTCTTACAGGGGTTTTTATTAGTAATTTTTTAATAATTATTCGGTTTGGACCTGGATTCTATAGGTTTAAAGCTGAAAACACCAAACCATTGCAATCACCAAACCCTTAAAAATGAATTAGTTGATTCATAAACTCTGATCTGTAAAATCATTTCCCCTAAATGGTTTCAGCAAGTATAAATTAGTTGATTCTAAGATCAGTATCTTTTTCGTCTATCATGAACATTCAACTGATTTGAGGGGTTTCTTTCAATTTAAGGGTTTGTGCTAAAAAGGGGAACATTTTTTGGTTTATGCTAAAAAACATTTGTTGGGGTTTCCTTACAGGGGATTTTGAGTTTACCAGAGGTGTTAGTACTACTAATAGTAGTTTTAGGCTAAACCCACTTCATGATGCTGGGAACTTTGTTATGCAGTGATTTTACGATTTGGTGTTCTCTTTCAGGCATCTAGTCAGGAGGGTGCTTCTAAGGTTTGGGAATTACTACATGCAGCTCAGTACTATAGAGAGTAACATATTTGATTAGATTATGAAGATTGATTCTATTTATTTGCTTCTTTATATTGGTTTGTGACGATTATCATAGCAAGACGATGAAGTTTAGCCATCTTGGGTAGTTTTTACTGTAGAATCTGTAGTTTGTGAGGTAGTTAATGCAAATTGTAGATGTCTCAACATGCTTTAAGACAAGACAATGTGTTAGAAATACAATCCTTTCACTAAGAGAGTTTGGGTATGCATACTTCTTTTTAGTTATGTGTTATGCCTTTAATCGTCTCAACTCTGGACATGCAATTATTTGTATATATGCAGACGCACCTGGAGCACCTCGATGGTGGTTTAGTGGTGGTACTGCTTCATATGGTAAGACTCATGACACAACTATCGTAGGTCTGGATTTGCTACTGAGGTCTACTTAAATTGATTTTAGTTGCCTCTATTCATTCATTAATTCCTTCTCGTCCAGTTGGGTCTACTGAAAAAATAATAGCTTTAACTTTGCAGGGTCCTAATCCTCTTTGATGTTAGAAGATAAAGAACGCTGAGAAGCCATCAATTGCTTTGAATAAGGTGTGTTTTATTGTTAGTGTATCTTTTAATATTTTTGCATATTCATGCTTCTTGTTTGCATGAGACATGCTTCTTGTTTGCATATTCATTATGTTATATACAGATTTAAGGACCAAATCAATTGGTCATAACAGGTGGAATCAATTTTTATTTTTCTTATTGTTTGAACTTTTTCTTTATTAAAACACAAGTGGAGTTTATTACTGTCCCACCCATCAGAAGTATTTTGAACAAGTTTTTAACTTTTCTGGGAAGCAACTCCAATAAAAATAAGAATCATTTGTTAATTAGTGATGAGACTTTATTACAGAGGAACTTTGTGCATAATTCACCTACTCTTACTGCCTTAAATTTATTAATCTTTCGCTCTCGCTCTCTCACACCCACATATCATGTGTGCTAGAGAATTAGGTAATCATGATCATCGATCTCAGCAAAAAATGATAGAGATTAGAACACTTTGAGAAAGAGAGATATGATACGTAATAACATATAGAAACGACCATAGCTGCTGATAGAGGTAGCCCTTAGGAGACTTGATTAAGAAATAAAGATGACAATCGAAGTGTTCCCTTCCAATTTTCATCTTTGAATTACTTATGTGTGACTTGGTTGTATTTGTTCTATGGTGCTGAGGTATATGATTGTGTGCAGGCAGTAAAGAAAGGAGACACCATTTTTCTTGGGAAATACTTGTTTATAGGAAGTGAAACTACATCAGTTTGGCTTGAGGTAAGGCACTGAATTATGAGATTTGAGTTCTTTGAGTATTCCCCAATGGTATCTTATGAATCTTGATATTTGACTGCAGTTATCTGAGGTGAAAGAGGTAGATGGTGGACCTGTGGTATAAGTTTATATTTACCTGTATTTAGCTAGTTTTCCCTGGTGGATGTTGGGTTGCTTGCGGTGAAGAACTCAACACTGTCAAGGTGGGTTAAATTCTGTTGGACTCGTCAAAGCTTTCTCGGAAGGTATCCAAAGTCGGACAGTGGATAGTGGCCACTATTACTAGTTCCATTTTTTAGTGTTAGAATGACACTAATAGACAAGTCCTTGAACACGAAAGTTTTGTACGGTATGAGTTTCTAACTCCGAAAAATATAACTGTTTTTGGCTGAAAATTGAAACAAATCAAATGCAGCTTCAAATTTTTCTATCTTTTTCATTGTACTAAGAATTTTCCATATTTCTATTATGTAATATGTGCTATTGTCTTTCTGAATCAAATTATTACATGAATCAGATCATTCAGATAATCAGAGAAAATTCAAGTCCAATAGGTACCATTTTTAGAATTTTCAGGTAGGTCCCACAATTATATATCTGACCCCACATGTAATTTTATCACCAAAATCTTAGTCGTTCATCCAGTCCCTGCTCCATCAAAATCACAATATCAAAAACCGATTGGAGTTATCAACTTGACCTTAAAAATACACAAAAAGCCGACTTAGCTCAGTGGTAGAGCGCGTGACTTTAATCCCGTGGTCAAGGGTTTCGATCCCCTTAGTCGGCGCCTGTTTTTTATTTTTATTGAGATTTCAGGAGTATTTTTTTCTTTATACAAGTCATTTTAGAATGTATGCAAAATTTATTTTGTTGATTTTTAAATTTTAATAATCAAAAATAATTTATTAAAATTAAAAAATAGCTTAAACATAAATCAATCTTAGAAGTAAGAAGCAAAAAATAATTTCTTAGGTTATTAATTTTTTTCTTCCATAAATACATATTCCTCGATATTAAAATATACAAATATTTTACTAATTAAAATATATATAATATTTAGACAAAGATAATAAAAAATAAAAAAAGGGTGTTATAACCAAGTATAATCGTACTAAAATGGACAAATACGATTTTTTTCCAATGAGTCACACGGATCACAATCCGTATGACAGATAAAACTAGGTATAAAGCCTTGATGGATTTTGATCTCAAGGTTTATCTTTCTCCCTCAAGTAATTCATTTTTTAACATGTGGTGGTAGCTTAAACTTAGTTGCTGAGAGAGGTTTGAGCAACCAATTCATTTTCTGTTGCTACGAGTCTGTGCCTCAAAGTGAATAGCTACATGATCACTTTTTTTAGATGCTACAAGTTACTTGAAAAACGGATCTAGCAATTAAACATATTTGGTTGTGGCTCAAACTTAGTTGCTGAGAGAGGTTTGAGCAACCAATTTATTTTGTTGTTGCTACGAGTCGGTGCCTCAAAGTGAATAGCTACATGATCAACTTTAGCTGCTATAAATTACTTGAAAAACGGATCTAGTTAAACGTATTTGGTTGTGGCTCAAACTTAGTTGCTGAGAGAGGTTTGAGCAACCAATTTATTTTGTTGTTGCTATGAGTCAGTGCCTCAAAGTAAATAGCTACATGATCACTTTTTTAGTTGCTATAAATTACTTGAACAAAGGATCTAGCGATTAAACACATTTTGTCGTTGCTAAGTAGTAGTGGACACAGGTTTATAGCCGCTAAAATTTCTGGCAGTTGCAATTTTAGATGCTTAAACTCTTAAAGCGACTAATGTTTCGAGCTCTTGCTAAGATTTTGGTCGCTTAAACCCATTTTTCTTGTAGTGTTTATTGTTTTTCTAATGGCAAACTAACTTATTGGATATATGTTATTCAAAGAAAATTTTGCTAGAATAAGAGACAAAGTGATAGAGATCTTCACTTTAAAAGTTGGGACTCTGTTACTAAACCTGAAGTGCTTGTTGGTACATTAAAAGAATGTTGAGTTGGACAAAACTCTTCTAGCTAAGTTGGTCTGAAGAATGTTAAATGAATTTGATACATTGTGGACTAGGGTCTTAAAGCATAAATACTTTCTAATTATAATCCTCTTTACAAAGCTAGTAAACAAGGCTTTTGGGTGTGAAAATGAGGTTATATCGGTCTGGATATAGTAAGAGAGAATTAATGCTATGAGGTGGGTGATAGGAAGAACATTAATTTCATATGGAAATATAAGTGGATTCTATCCAGAAACTACTTACTTTTCTATGTATTTAGCTCTACTGCAATGAAAACTAAAAACCAACTTACGTTACCTGGTAGCACTAGTTGAAATATTGATGTATTGAATGCTTTTTGTTTGATAATAAATTTGTTAGGTACATATGCAAGGTAAACTCCTGATTTTCTTTTATTTATTTTTTATGTTTTTGTGTGTGAAGTGCTTATAAGGTTGTGACTTCTGCGGGTAATACTCAAGATCAAAGTGATGGCACCGTCAATTACCTTGGAATCAGTTCTGGGATGCTAATATTCCATATAAGATTCTACACTTTCTTTGGATATATGTTCATAACGACTTACCTGTTAGGCATAAGCTAGTTAAATTTTTTGATAATATAAATCATAACTGCTGTTTTTGCACTAATGAAACCTAATCTGTACAACACTGTTTTTTCTTGGATTGTCAGGTTACCCAAATAGTTTGGTTTGCATTAGACTCTAATTTTTCAGGAATAGTTGATGGCTTGCCACTCACTGACTGGATTACTAGTTGGTTTAATACAACTCATAATTTGGGAGTGAGTAACAAAGACTTGATTATATTTACTAGTTTTAAACTCTGGCATATTTGGAAAATATGATGTGTTATTGTTTTGATAATGTCCAATTACATATTGATGACCTTGTAAGGCAGATAACTCAAGTTATGTCAGACTAGAATAAATATAATAGAAACATGTCCGATAGAAATTTGAATTTGACCAATACTAGAATTTATGTTAGCTTGAAATCCTCCTCTAATTACATTCATTAAGATCAAATTTGATGACTATTTTTATAAGGAAAACAAACTTATGAGGTCTAGGATAATAATAATCAATGATGTAGGTATATTTTAAGAAGCTTGGTATATCCCTGAAGTAGCTAAGGACGAAGGACAAGCTGAGGCAATAATAGCATATGAGATATAATTCAGTAGATTAAACATAAACAGATTCACAATCAAACATGAAATGGGACTCTCTTAATGTATATAGTTAATGCCTTTAATAAGTGGTTATAGTACCTAGTGAAACAAATGATGTGGTGATAGTTTGGCAAAAGATGTAAGATCTAGGCATTTTTTTGGAGTATGACACTTTTTTATGGTTCAAATCTTGTAGAGGCTTAATTAAAGGGAAATTCTAAAATGATTATATTTTTTAATTTGTATTTACAAATTGATCATACTTTTTAGTTTGCACTATAAAATAATCGTTTTTTATCTGACTTAAAACTTTTGAGAAAACGATGTTGTATTTTCCCCAGACACCTTTTCTAAAATACTTTTTTTTTTAACTGGATCGGTTGAAGTGATGGTGATGAAATGGTGAACCTTTTAGGTGAATACCATATAACGATCTTGAACTGGCTAGAGAACTGCCACGACATGTAAACGGCGACACCACCTAAATAGCACCCCCGTCAAACAACATCACTGATAGCAAAATACAATTATATTGTGAGGGATAAATAAGTAATTTAACTGACCAATTTAACTGTGAGAGTGCCCATTTTGAAAAAATCTTGTAGCAGTATGAGCATTTTGTAAAGAACCCTATTATTGGGGATGAAATCCTTGACTCATAAGGGCTTACAAGATGACTATGTCATCTTGAATCCAACCTCAATGCCTCTTATCCTAGTATTTATAATAATACCTAGACTGCCCTAGATTAATTAGAGTTAACACTAAAATAATTAATAACTAGTTAGTTGATTAGCTTAACGAATTAGTTTAAAGTTAATGAAAAACTAAAATCAAAACATTAACATTTTAGTTTTGGAGGGAGAAGAAGAAGAAGAAGAAGTGGAAAAAAAGAGATTTTTTTTTCTAAACCTAAAAATTTCAATTTTCTCCATCCAAATGAGTGATTCTAAAAAGTGTTTGACTTAGGTGAATCCTCTTCTTCTAAATAAAACAAGATATTCATATAACAAAACAATGATCCAGAGATGGCTGATTTTCTAGATAATCAAGAGTTTTTAACCGAAACTCAAGAATATGAACCTTACTATGATTTTGAAGATCCAAGGTAAGAATATGAAGAAAATGAAGTTCAAACAAGTCATGTATACATCTAACTTAACTCCAAAATTGTTTTTGTTGCATGTAATTGCTTAAAGTACGTAGAAATTTTGATTTTTTCGCTGGCAGAAAACCCCCAAATCCCAAACGTATGCTAATTACGGCTGGAAAATCATGAGAACCTAGTCGTATAATAACTATATGGTTGGGAAAAGATGAACAACCATCCGTAAATATTTTTCTACGGCTGGATAAGTAAGAACTCCTAGCAGCAGAAGGTATATACGGCTAGGTCGTGCCCACGAGAACCCAATCGTAGTTGCATGGCATATTAAATGCTATTAAATGCTATCCGCTACGGCTAGAAAAGCTGGCCGTAAGCGAGCCTCAGGGTCGCTTACGGTTGGAAAATGTAAAAATGATAGCCGTGGTGTATTTTTTACGGCTGGAAAAGCGCCCACCGTATTAAAATCTCTGCTCGATTACGGCTAGCTTTTGTAACTAAGTTGGCTGTAATATTGGTGTTACAGTTAGATTTTTAGTTATCGACCCATCCGTAACTGGTGTATTGAGATGATTTTTCTTGTTTTTCTTACGGCTATGTTTCATTTTTCTTAGATGGAGTCCATACCTGAACCAATGGAATATCAACCCCTAGCTGTTAGCGAATTGAGTGAGGATACAAGTGATCACTATGCTAATAACTTTGAATGGGTACATATAGATGATGCGAAGAAATGGGCTCGAGAACAAGGGTTGAAAAAGATGTGCATTATAGTTCAAAACAATTAAGTAAGACCCACCTCCTTTCAAATGGTTTGCGAAAGTAATGTCCAATACAAAAGTCATCAAAGAAACGATTTTATGTATAAACCAAAGAGCACGAGGAAGAGGGGAGTGTATCATACAAAGAAGTGTGGTTTCCCTTTTAAACTTCAATTTAAGTACAACAAGGTCAAGAAAGTGTTCTTTATGAGTGAGATGGTATCGGGATTTCATAACCATCCAATTCTGGAGAGTTTGATCAACCATCCTTATTCGGAAAAGCTCAACCCCAAAGAGATTGATCTAGTAGATGTGTTGAGTTAACAACGCACAAGACCTATTGATATCCTTTGTGGTGTGAAAACATTAAACAAGAAGAACTCATCCACTTTAACTACCATCTAAAATGCAAGAGAAAAATTGAGAAGTGAATAATGACAAAATAGAGAACTTATGCAATAATTATTATATTTGGGGAAAAATGCAAACTACACGATAGTGTATGAGAAATATGAGAATGGGGAAGTGATATATCTTTTGTTGGATCATCCGGAGTTTGTAACATTGGAAAGACGCTTCCATCAAATTCTTTTTATGGATTGCACGTATAAAACAAACAAGTATAAGATGCCGATATTGAACTTTGTAGGGAAAACATCGACGAAGTCATCTTTTAATGTTGGGTTTTTTTTCTACAATATGAGAGGGAGGAAAGTTATATGTGGGCATTACAAAAGGTAAAGTTGTTTTACAAAGAGGGATATACTCCCAAGGTGGTGATTATGGATAAGGACCAAGCACTGATGAAGGTGATAAAGTGTGTTTTTCCTGACGCACATCATTGTCTATACAAGTTCTATATATAGAATAATTTCCAAACCAATTACAAGCCAAAAATTATACTACCAAGGAAAACCGAGATAGCGAGGATTAACAAACTACTGGAAGAGAAACAACAAGCGGAGAAAGACAAATTCGAGGAAAGCGACAAAGTAGCCAGGGTAAATGGAGTAGTTTTTAGCTTAGAGTAGGATGCTTTGACTTGTTCGTTGACAGAAGAAACTTAGTTTCATAATGAGTATATGCTAATGGCGCATTAGGAAAGCTACCCGGATGTTCTAAAGTATTTGAATAAAGAATTGTTGGATTTGCACAAAGATAAGTTTGTTAGCGCATGGGTAAAAGAACATAAACACTATGACAACCAAGCGACTAGCAGGGTCGAGTCATCTCACAATCGATTCAAGAGTAAGCTAAATGGATGTGATGGTGGATTTGTTGTGTTGTTTGATGTTATGGAAGACTACTTCAAGCGTGATCTCCAACGAATCAAAGGGCTCTTTGAATTTATCCGATCTAGAAAGCATATTGTCTATTTAGACAACCTTGGCTACGAGGAATAACCTATTATGTCTCTTATTGGGTCAGTGAGAAGATAATATGCGAAGTTGATGAGATGAGAACGGCCATTCCGGGTGAAGAGTGTATTTGTCCCAACATGTCGGCTTTGGGACTTTTCATGCTGGCATGTGATAGCTAGGTACAAAGAACAAGTGATCCCAATCGAATATGTGGATCCTTTTTGGAGAAAACTTTGATTCAACGATCCATTACCAAATGAAGGATTAGGTGATGTGTTTTGCGACACCGAGGATCACAAAGAATTGTTTGACAAGTACGCTTCATTGAATCCGTCCCAAAGATAAATGTTGTTGTACGAGTTACATAAACTTAACCGTCCTTTCACTAGAGACGATATTATGGAACCGGATAAGAGATAAGGAAAGGGTAGGCCTACTATTAAAAAGACAAAGAAAGAAGAGAGAAAAGATGCGAAGAAAATGGTCCAAGAGAATGCAAAATTGTTGAAAAAGAATGCAAAAATGGGGGTTTCAAATCAAAAAGAGCCTTCGGGTTTTGAGCACTTGAGAGCCTTGTATGAGGAGGATGACGAGAAAGGAAAAGGTACGACTACAAATAAACGGAGTCGGAGTCAAACGGAAGAAGGCAGACCAAACGTTAGAAATATAAAAGGAAAAGATCCGGAGCTTTCCTCCCAGGGACGTTCAACCTTTATATATGATTCTTCTAAAATTGGTATCAAAGAATTAGCGAGAAGGATGTTTGATGTTAAAGAAAAAGCTTCGCGGTTGAAAAAAATACGGTAGTGATAGTATCAAGTTATGAGAAAGAGACGGTTCGTATCGCAAGATTTACAATGGTTGTCCCCTCAAGAGATGAGAAAGGTCAAACTTACCGAAGTAGGTACGTTATTTGTGAAGAATACTTGGAGTATGTTCCCGAAATCATTCGGGACTATATCAAAGCAACCGACGATGTTGACAGTGACGAGAATTGTGGTTTCCATGTTTGCGCGGAATAACTTGGAATTTATAGAGGGCCCAGAACTAACAGTGTTGACAAATGCACCTAAATAAGGCACAAGATATTGTGTGAACTCCGAAAATAACTGGATTTCTACAAGACAATGATGAGATATGGGGAAGATGGAGAACACGAGGCGGATATTGAGGAAAGGTTTGTTGTATTTGAAAGGCGTTTAATTTGCAACACAAACGTCACAAGAGATCATGATGGAGAACACGAGGCGGATATCCGTAAGTGACCCTGGATCGTTTTTTACGGCTAGGTTTTCTTAATGATGTTGTAGCCATAAATGACTCTGAGATTTATTTTTTCAGCTATTTCTACCATGAATCACTTAACAAACAATAAAAACTTATAAACTACAAGTCATTCAGCTAAATTAAGAAGAAGTTTCATATTTATAATAAAAAAATTAATATCCATTCAAATCCATAACCAATCACAGTACAAAGTCTTATATAGCAAAAGATAAAAACACTAAGGTTCAACAAGTTCATAACTCATTCATCAACTACGACAACATTCTCTTGGACATCCTTCTTAGGTTTAGCTATCTCTTTAGCTATCTCCTTAAGCCCTTGTAGAAGTGTTCTTTGTTTTTCAACACTCAACAACTCTTCATCTTCAATGGAACGGCTCAAGTCCTTGACCAACTACTTTGCTCGATTCCTAAAAATATTACAAGCAAGTAAAAAATGGTGAAAAATTAGTTTCACAATTATATTTACGGCTAGGAAAAACTACACTACCCAACCGTATCCAGGTTTACAGTTGGGAATATTATGATTTCCCAACCGTAAGAATGACATAAATACCTAAGTACTCTAAAATATAGATTAGCTTACGTCTGGGAAAACAAGCCGTAGAGTACCATTTGAAATTAAGAGTTCATATTTTCCCAACCGTAATGAATGATTTACGATTGGGAAAAGAGGTCGACCTAACTGTATACAGTTCAAATTTTTTTATTATAAAATCCTAATTTCATCAATGAAAGCATTTTTTCCAATAAAAACTTAATATAAACGATGGGTTTTTCGATTCTTACATAATATCAACCATTTCTGGAGGATTCACTGGTGATTGAACTTCTTCATTCACCAAATCTTCATTCTCTGGATCAAACTATACCACTTCCCAATTCAGTACATTGTGGATTCAAACCAATTCGACCTGATCTTGTTACTCTTGATCTGTTCATCTTGAGAATCAACATGAAATTTTTTGAAAAAATTCAGTGATAATCGATTGAGATTTTTGATGGGTTTTGTTTTCGGTTTTGGAAGAAAAAGAGAGAATGAGAAGAGTTTGATTTAGGTTTTAATTTTTTGTTTTTAGATTTAGGTTAACTTTAAATTATTATGGAAGGATAATAAGATAATAATACTAATCATAAACTAACCAAAGGATAAATTGGACTTTTTAACCAGGTCGGGTCACCCTGTATCTCTATTTTGGACACACTAATCCGTTAAAGTCTTATAAATAAAAATATGCAGGCCTCAATAATAGAGTTCTTTGTAAATCGACTCAGTACTGTGACTATTTCTCACATTCCCCTTAATAAGTTTCGTGCCTAATGGAACATGAAAAGACAAAAAAAAAAAAAAGCTAACTAGATGAATTAAATTTCTGGGACAAAATAACATGTAAAAAAGTGACAGCAAACTTCACCTAATGTTGGGTTTAGGTATCCACCGTTTCCCCACGCCGATGCTTCAAATATTTTTTTTCCGCACGCCGGTTTGTAGTAAGCGTGGACAGTAGTCACGTGGATGATGGATCCATGAATTCCCAAGTCAAAAGGGTGATACCGTAGTTACGGTCGACAAATTTATTTTATAAAACATGACGTTGAAACACTCGATATAAAAGAGGAACTGAATTACGGTACAGAGTAATCAGAGAACTGAGAAAGAAGAAGAAAATCAATGGATCAACTAAAACTTTTTCTCTCCACTACCACAACAATGGATCAACTAAAACCTCATCTCTCTGCCGCAACAACATTCTTCTCATCACTTTCTCTCACGACAATTGGAGCTATTGTATCATCAACACTAGCACTTTCCTACTCAAAATCATATTTCGTCGTAGAAATTGGAGAAATTCACCACCAGGGCCAATCGGATGGCCAATATTAGGCTATTTACCATACCTTACTGATCGTCTACACGAAGATCTATTCAAGTTATCAAAAATCCACGGCCCACTTTACAGTCTGAAAATGGGTCAGAAAGCAGCTATAGTCGTCTCATCACCTGAGATCACAAAAGAAATTCTGAAACACCAGGATGCGGCGTTCTCAAGCCGTACAATTACTGAAGCTGTACGATGCGTTACTTATGATGCGACTTCTCTAGTGTTTGTACCATATGGCGCTAGGTGGCGTCTTCTTCGCAAAATTCTTACCACTGAACTTTTCTCTACTCGGGCACTCGAACTCTTCCAACCTGCTCGTAAACAACAGGTATCTTTGTTTCTCCTCTCTTTCTCAAATTATGGAAGTATAGTGTTTCAATTATGCATTGCCGTGGGTGGGTGTCATTCACATGGTCTTACTTGTGGTTGTTTTATGAATGTTTAGGTGAACAGATTGTTGATTTCACTCTATTCAGCATCGAAATCAAAAACCAAAGTGAACTTAGCAGATTCAACATTTGTGGTATCAGCAAATCTCATAAGCAATCTTGTTTGTTCAAAGAATTTGTTTGATCCTACAAAGAAAGAAGGAAGAGAAGTAAAACAGATGGTTTGGGAGATTTTAGAAGCTGTGGGTGCACCAAATTTAGCTGATTTAATACCATTCTTGAAACTACTTGATCCACAGGGACTCAAAAAAAGGGTTTCCAAAGTTGTGAAAAGATTTGATGATTTCTTCGAGAAATTAATCGATGAAAGATTGGATGAGAGGAAGAGAGGGTTGAAAATGAATGAAAATGGAAGGTTAGATATGTTGGATGTGTTTTTGGATTATAAGAGTGATAAAAAAGATGATGAATTGAAAGAGTTCTCAAGGGTTGACATCAAAGGCATGCTCTCTGTAAGTTCCCTCAACTTGACCATCTAAAACTTTAATATTGTCCCAAAGGTTGATTCTGAATCTGACTAAACTCTTTTTGGTTTTGCAGGACATGTTTGTTGCGGGAACAGACACTTCTTCCAGTACTGTGGAATGGGGTATGACTGAAATACTAAGAAAGCCAGAAATTTACAAGAAGATCCTAGCTGAGCTAGACGAAGTTGTGGGTAAAGAGCGGTTTGTGGAAGAATCTGATATCCCTAAATTGACTTATTTCCAAGCAGCTGTAAAAGAAACATTCAGACTACACCCAGGTGTTCCTCTCTTGATCCCTCGCCGAACAAATGAAGCAACTCAAGTATGCGGTTATCATGTGCCAAAACATGCGATAGTTTTTTTGAATGTATGGGGTATGGCCAGGGATCCAAAAGTATGGCCTGAACCATATGAGTTCAAACCAGAACGATTCCTTGGTTCAGAGCTTGACGTAAAAGGTCAAGATTTTGAGATTTTGCCATTTGGAACTGGACGAAGATCTTGTGTTGGTATGCCATTAGGTCACCGTATGGTACATTACTCTTTAGCATCATTACTTCATGCTTTTGAATGGGATTTTTCAGCTGATATCTTGCAAGACATGACAGCTTGGAATCACTCTTCAAAAAGCTAAGGTCTTAGCTGGGGTACCAAAACCTCGCCTTTTTTATCTGTTTACCAGTAGAAGTATCGTCTGTTAAGCTTTTTTCATAATGCACACCGCAGTAAGTGAACTATGGGAATGGGAGGATATGGTGGAATATATTATGTGGTTTTTAGAATATTCAATGTTAGAATGTTAGTCACTTGTGCGTAAAAATTTATACTACTTGTGCGTAAAAATTTATACTACCTCAGTTTCAGTAAAAGTGTTGTTATTATTTTTTTTATTTTAATCTATTTTTAGACCAAAATAAAAAAGTGATAATAACACTTTGCTGAAACGAAGGGAGTATTAAACTTATGAATTGTGGTAAATTTTGGATTTTACGGGACTCGATTCGATCATGGATCTAGAATCTAGCTTAGAACCATGTCATGGTTACGGAATTAGCCAGGTTAGGGCTGACAAGGTGATTCTTCTTTCCCTAAATCTGATACATTTTGATCTTACTGCACCTACTAAGGTAAATGCATAGTCCAGGACAAGCACTACATGTGCACTACTTTAATCCGCCAGAAAAACAGTTGATGGTAACTAGTCATTTGGTATTGATTCTAGTTTATACAGCTTAGTCCCAAAAAAAAAAAACAACAACCAAAAATTTAAGAGTGGGCACGACTATATACACACCACACTGCAGTGCAGCACAGTGTGAGCAAGAAAGCGCAAACATCTCTCAATGTGGAAGTAGCAGCAAAACCAACCGTGTCGCAAAACAACCAAGATATCAAAACAACAGGTGACAGTCTCGCATACCACTGCTATTTAACTCTGCAGCCTGTAAAAAGGAGATATACACTTCCCTGCAATAGGACTATACATGTCATTTAAGTTGGAGAATTAAAGAGATAAATTCAATGGCTAGTCTTGGAGTAAAAAAAAAAAACCAAAAATCTTCAAGAATAAGGATGACCTTGTCGCAGCAGGACTCCAAGAATGATACCACATTATCATATTGAAAATCATCCTTAACCAGTGCAGCTTCATCAAGTGCAGCTTCATCTAGGATAAAATAAAAGTTAAAACAGTGTTTGATAATTGTCATCCAAAATCAACATTTTAATATTTTACCAATGAACCTACTACAATACTATCTGTTATCACTATAAGAATTAATAAAAGTGGTCAAGCAATAGCACGCAACACAATCGATGAAGTATAATGGTTTGAAAATTACCCAAAAAAACTTATATATATCCAATCACTAATTGGACATAATCCAGGACGGCGGCGGCCAAAATAACTGATTATAGCTAGGAAAAGATGCTGACAGTCTAATTTTTTCATCTTCTAAGCTGAATAACCCTGTATTATGAATGAAGACCTCCCTATCTTCTTCAGCCCCATATGAAGTGTACAAGTTATCCATGAACAAAATGCAATTCCCTCTATTCTGTGACAAATCCCTCGGACATACCGAATACGAGCTCCTTTCCCCTATTACGAAAACCCGGTCACCCAAATCTTCGACTTGAATCCATCTCCGGTTACTTTCATCTAACTTATACACTTCAAATTCACAAGGTATAGCATCATAATCCAACACCAACGGTATTTCTTCATCGTCATTTTCATCCCCACCTGAATCATCAGAAGAACCCGAATACATATACATATCAACTAGAAATAAATTTCCATCTGAAATGACTAAGCGTTTCTCTGTTCCACCTCCAACAGTCACCGGAGGTTCTGCAACTACATTCACTTCCAAATTAGTATCAACAACTACAGCTCTACCAGCACTATCAACAGCATAGAAATTTCCATTATACGAAACAACATCATTAAATCGATAACCCTGGTCTAACACATACCATTTCTGATTTTCCTTGGACTTTAAAAGAACTAATTTTCCCTCTCTACAAAGAACCATGACTCCATAAACATCATCAGTTGTTGGTAAATTTGGGTTTGATGACAAAATTACAAGTTTCTTAACATCTAGTTCTCCTACATAAAGTTCCTTAACTTCAACACTGTATTGAGAATTTGGAATATGAACAAGATATGCTTCTTGTAACTCTGAATGAAGAGATTGCGGATGCTTAAGAACATATTCTTTACATAATTCAACAATATCAAAATCTAATAAATGAAATACCTTTGGAGATTTTCTTGGTAATGGTTTGATTTGAACTCTAGATAAAGGGTTTACTAATTGAAGAACTTTTCCTTTTCCGATTTTTCCTTCAACCTTAATTACCCATACTTGAGAATCACCACTACCGTTACCAGCTTCGTTACGAAGTCGAACAGAGTAGACTGTACTTTCTAATAGAACACAAAAACGAGATGGGTTTTCTTCGGATTTTATAGGAAAAGGGAGTTTAAGAGTTAATGGTGAAATTAAGTTTGCAGAAGACCGAAATGAAGTACAAACTGCACGGAATCGTAGGACATTAATTTTGTCGTTCAAGTGTTCAGATATCTTTTTTAACAACTCTTTGGGTAATTCAGACCAATCAGGCTTATGCATTTTTTCGGATTTTAGGAATCAGAACGTAATAAAGCTTGAACAACCAGTATAGACTTTTTCTGACTATGGTTAAGAATGTTGATGATTTGAGATAGTAAAGAGGGGTTTTCAGACTTTAATCTTTGTGCCAACTGCCAAGTGTTCAGTTCATTCTTGCATGAGCGCCATTTTGTTTTTGGATGCAAAGACTGGGTCTGATTTTGGTCAGGTTCGGGTCGGTTCGGTTCACATTATACACAAGGCCTTCAAAAAGGCCCAAGGGCAAATTCGACTTTTGACTAAGTGCTCCACATATAATAGAGGTGGAAAACGTTCACTCTCTTTAATTCTCCCGACGGGAATACGATGAATAGATTCAGTGGAAATTAGGTCATCCAAAGGTAATATATTCATATTTGATCTGATTTGTTCTCTTCTTTATTGATTGTATATTTATAATTCTAAGATGGATTTCTAATGGAATTTTGTTTCTCTTAATTGAAATTGGTATTGGTATTGGTATATGATTGTATAATATAACTTGGTAATTGGGTTATTTCGTAGGTAAATCAATTACATGAGATAGTTAGTTAGTTGTGAATTTTGATTATGTAATTCAATTGCATTTAACTGGATCCAATCACTTGTAGCGGACATGCCATTATAGCAAAATAACATGCAGAGGATAATCAAAATTCATGATATTTTTTTAGGGCGATGGAATGAGCCACATTCTTTTTTTTTTCCGGAACTTTTTTCTAATCTGAATTTCTTTGATTTTGGATCCCCTTTTCAAGTTCTGATAATTTTTTATGTAAAGTTCTAGATAATGTGAATTTTGTTTCTACTTCACTTCTGTATTCCAAAATTGAAACTTGTTGAGATTATCATATGCAAAAAGCTGTTGATTGATACATTGCTTGAAAATGTGGAAAATTGATTTGATGAAATGATCTCATCTGTCTTTTAGGAGTAAATAGTGTTTGACATGTTATTGATTAGTTTTGAGTTTGTGAAACTCGTAGTAACTAGGGGAATTTAGTAAATGTATTGGTTTTTTCTTCTACTTTGATGTCTAAGAAATCCTTCATATGAATAAATTAACGGGGAAATAAATCCCAACTTACCTAGGGATTCTTGCGCTACTTGTTCAAAGATGGCATGCTCTTTCTAGGGTGTTCTAGTTTTAGGATCATAGCACTCATTCTCCAACATAGTCTTATTTCACCACTTCCTTATGTTCTGTTATTGTTTACAACTTAACCAAATACTGCCAGTTCCCCCATACTTTTTTTCTTAATTTATTTTGTTCTTTTATTAGAGAAGACAGACAATAATGGACGAGTGGTCGCAGCTTCCTGGAGAACTGTTGTATAATATTGCGAAAAACCTGAACTCTGATATTGATGTTCTTCGAATGCGATCTGTCTGCTCAGCATGGAGATCATCAGTTTCATATCCACTGTTCTACTGCTTACCTAATTGTGTTCCTATTCACCCGAAAGTTATCAGTTCCAGCATGTCTAACCTTGGTCTCTTTTATCTCTCTAGAAGGTTAATATTACGTCTTGGACCACCAGAGAGTCAACAAACAGGAACATCTTGGCTTATCAAACTTGAGCAAGATTGTCCTGACATGCTACATCTTTTAAACCCTCTAACTGGAAACCTAGTTCACCCATCATATCCTACCTCACCTAAGATTATTGATTCGATCAACTTTCAAATATTTGAGTTGGCTCAAGAGTTTGTCCTTCGTTTTACAAATGACCAACCGTTTATCAACCTTTCTGCATATACAGGCGATTTGTATATGGAAAAAGTTGTCTTCTCTTCCAATCCTCCTTGGAGTGCTGGCGTTGATTATGTGATCATGACCATACATGTGTCAGGAAAATTAGCTGTCTTCAGATCTATAGAAAATTCGTGGGCTATACTTGATAGTTTTATATCTCCTTTTGATGATGTTATATGTTACAAAGGTGGATTCTATGCAGTGGATGCCCACGGAAGAGCTGTAGTTGTTAACCCTTCTCTAACCATTTTAGACATTGCACATCCTATATTTGGTGGTGATTTGAAGTGTTTGGTGGAATCAGATGGAGAACTGTTAATGGTTGACAGATATCTAAGCACTGGTCTTGAAGAAGAACCTGATAATGATCACAATGATGACCCTCTTGTTGCGCTGAGTGATCATTGTATTACTGAGTCCACAGTCTGTTTCAAAGTCTACAAGCTAAATCAAGACTTGCAGACATGGGTAGAATTAAAAAGCTTGGATGATCATGTCTTATTCTTAGGTGAGAATTGCTCATTTTCTGCCTCAGCTCGTGATTTTGCAGGATGTAAAGGAAGTTGCATATATTATACAGATAAATTTAATCGCTCAAGCAGTGAAGAAGATGGTGCATTTGCCACTGACATTGGCGTATTTAACCTAGAGAGTGGCAGTATTGGTCCTCTAGTGTCTAATTCAGGGTTTTCACAGTTATTCTGGCCTCCACCAGCTTGGGTTTCAAATGTAACAGTCTAAGATATGCTCTTTTCTTTTGTTTGTTCTGAACATCTGAAGTTCTTTTATCTTCCAGTAAAATCAGTACGTTGTTACTGATTTGGTTTGTTTGAATTCTCAAAGATTGTAGTAATTTAGATTCTGCATTCTCCAGATATATGACTGAATTTCTCTAGTGTTGTTCACATTTACTCATAGTAACCGGAAGAAAAAAAAAGTTTGTTATAGGGACTTATTTTTGTGTTAATTGCAGAATTGCACTTGCAACAAGTGAACCAATCCAGTAAAATGATGGGCTACAAGATAGCAGCCTAAAAGAGAGGTCGGTAACTATAAATATCCTCACACGTTCTTTGAGATACGTGGTTGTGGTCCGGCTAAGACCTAAATGACACCCTTATGAGCTGTTCGTTACATCTACACACCATGAACCGTGTTACACATTATCACCACAAAATCATATGTCGGGCAATAGAATTTGAATGTTTGATAAATGTCTCTCTCCTACGCACAGCAGTTGCTCGATTTCACCATGATATTTAATTTCCTATTTAAACCATAGAGAGACAATTCATTTACTTAACAAACTTTCAATAGCAAAAGAAAGAAGAAGAAGAAAGAAAACCGAAACAAAGCTCAACACATTAACAATGGCTACAATCAATTTTGCAAAGAGTGCTGCAGTAATGAACATCTCCGGTTCATTCCCTCAAACCCTATCTATTTGCATTCCTTCGACATCTGTATCATTCCGCAAAGTCTCAAGAGTTAGCTCTCGTCTACTTATTCAAGTTTCAATCCCAACCAAGTACTAGTAAAATCTTAGAATCCTACAACACATTTTAGATTTCTATTCATATCTCTTATACTAATAGTACTTCGTTTTGATGATTGCAGGACAGGAGCATAGCAGCTAAAGAAATGAAGTGCAGAGCTAAGATTCTTTAGCTGAACAAGCAGCAGAAAAAATAGACGAGGGCATTGCAAATGCAACAGAACTTTCTGATAGTGCAATAGGAAATGTGACAGAAAATAGTGAAACAGCCAAAGCGAAAGCAGGAGAATTACTAGACAAGATGAAAGATAACACGTCGGAATTGATAGAGAGTGCCAAAGAAAAGGGTGTGGAATTGAAAGAAAAGACCGAAGATGTGGCGGGATCGGTGAAAGATAACATAGTAGAAGAAACAGAGAAGGCAACTGAGAGTGCATCTAATTTAGGTGAGGAAGCTAAAGAGAGTATATTAGATGCGGGAGAGAAAGCGAAAATAATTGCCAAGGATGCTTGGGAAGCTACTAAAGATACAACGCAGAAAGTCAAGGAGGCTGTTGTTGGTAAAGATGTGTTAGAGATGTAATTAGAGTTTCAATTTGGTATAAATCTGGGAGAAATATATTTAATCAAAGTACAAGAAACTGAAAGTATATGCGCAGACCAAGATTCATGATAAAAACCTACCAAGCTATTTTTTTGGCTAGATCGATTACAGTTCACACAATTCAATTTGCTTACCGGAAGCAACACATGTTGTAAAATAGAAATTTTATATTTAACTGACCTTTTCTAGTTGTGTTGATCGCATTAACTCATGATAATTAGAAAACAACTTTGCAGATTAACACCTTGTTTTGTTGGAAGAATTAGAATCCTAGGAATTCAATGTTGGAAGAATTGGAATCCTAGGAATTCAATTGTGGGGTTATCCAATCTGTGGAATTGAATTCAAATCCAAAAAATTAACGTTTGGTTAAGATAATTCAATTACTTTTGTTTTTACCTTGGAATTCAATTTTATTGCACTGTTGGACTAGTGCAATGAAAATCTATTATGTTGGAGCCAATTCCTAGGAATCAAAAATCTTAATTACACAAAGTTGATTTGTCTTGTTTAATTCAAATAATTGGGCACATTCCCTAGGAATTAGATTACCTAGCCTTCAATTCCTTGAATCAAACATGCCATAATTGTAAAAGGGACTTATTTTTGTGTTTCTGTCCACGTTAAAGCCTGCTTCATAACTTGACTAAACACCTTCTCAAACTCGCATTTTGTTTCCACCAAACTCCCTGAATTATCTCAATCACTATATTTTCTTTCTCCCTTTTCCAATCAAGTTCCATCTGACCAGTAATTCTTTTGCTAGCATGTTCTTGATGCGTGTCATAGGTGCAATCAGATTAGTGATCTTACTTTCACTCAATTAAAGAATAATATAATGGAAGTCAAGTTTGTTCCCACGAGGAGCGAGGTGTTTCAGTTGTTTAAAGTGTCACAATGAGGGGTTTTATTTTGGGTTTTTAGCAATGTAAATAAGAAAGCAATTATAAGTAAAGTTGTTAGCAATAGAGAGATATGATCGAGGAATCCTTCTTCGTTACTAAACATTCATCAAAGTAGTATATTCATCTATTCATTATTAATCACCAATTATCACCAATCATAAAATAACAATAAGCTCTGTTATCCCCAAAATTTCTTATATCACTGGATGCGGAAGTGCGACTACCAGATTCTATTCGTCTGAGTCACCAAGAATAAACTCTCAAGGTGTAACTCAATCGAATGCTTTAGGTCTTGTGAATTTAATTTGATCCTAGCATCAAACGCAGAAGCTCGGTATGCTTACTAGTGTTGTCTTTACATGCGATTTCTCTACAGAATCCCTCTGTAAGGTTTCACGTTCTCTACTTGTGTAGGAGATGATCGACTATTAGGATCGCTCACTCGCTATTAGAAATAGAATGATTAATAGAATAACTTGGTTGCACACCCAAACAATCTAAAAATCAATCATAAACCCTAGATATAGTGAAAACAAACGATGATGATAATAACTTCAAACAAACTTGTATTAACTAATAAAGCTTCACGATTAGAACATTGAATTCATCCTTAATCAACAAAAGGTTTATCTACTAATAGTATAAAGAAGAATGGTTTCCCCCTAAAGGGGTAAACCCTAGGTTTAGATGTAGATTGTAGTATGAGAGGTAGGAGGTTGTAGATATTCCTCCAAAGATTGGTGTCTTGTTTGAGCCTTAGATGTCTCCTTTTATAGACTTCAATGCTTGGCCCTCAAGTCTCCTCTTTATAGGGTTTAGAATCCTTCCGGACTGTGTTTCCTTGAGTTAGAAGTCAATTTCACGTCCAAATATATCCCAGAACAGTCTTAGGTTCGGCTACTATTGCTTGAACACTTACTAGCCAAACATGTCTCTGTAGACTCTTCGAAAACGTGATTTTTATGCTCAGGTTCGGCTACTATTTGATATAAACTTTTTCGTCCAAATCTGACAACTTATTTTTGCTCCGGACAGTGTTAGGTTCGGCTACTAATTGTATGATGGTTTTCTGGCCGAACTTCTCTCTGTACACTCAAGTCTTTCAAGCTTGTTTTTCATATAACTTCTCCGTCCGATGTCCGAATAACCTCATTATTTTTGCGTTGGATTCGTGTTTCAATTATCTTCAAGATAGAGGTGAAGAATTCTGGGTTTGAACAAATTACAAGTGATCTTTATTTGTAGACTCTATTTCCTTAGCACTTTTGTAGCAATTTCCTTGATTTTGGATGATTCACCTAATATAAGACATAAGATAGAAAACAAACGTAATAAAAAATAATATGCAAGAATTATAGAAAGCATTAGTATGGATTTGACACTAAAAATATGTGAATTAGGCACTTATCAGTTCTTCAGATAGCTCATCTCTAACAACAAGTCGTTGAAGCTGAGTTTCAGAATTGACCCAAACAAAAATAATGTGTTTCGTCCATTTATCTAATTTAGCCTTGTAGGAACCACTCTGAGTTTTATTATACGTGTGTCAAAGATTACTGAGCATATCCTTGAGATCCACTATTTTTAGATCACAGGGATCTAGGACTACAGACAAGATAACATCATACACAGACATACAATAAATCATAATACACAAACACTATATCAAATTTATAACATACACTTGATATTGTTAACATTCCCCTTCAAGAAATACAAGAAGTAAAAAAAGAAAAACTAAGACATTTGCTAAAAACATCTACCAATTGATGAATTGAACGAACAAAAGCTAGCTTTAGAAAGCCATTTTCAAGTAACTCCCTATTGCACTGACAATCAATCTCCATATGCTTTATCCTTGTATAGGAAACATGATTTGTAGCAAGACTATTAATACTCATATTGTCACAGAAGATCATAATAAGCCTAGAAAGAGAAACATTCATTTTTTCTAACAAATAAGAAATCTATAACATTTTTACGCTTGTAAATGCCAGAGACTTGTACTCAGTCTAAGTGATGAATCTGGAAATAGTAGGCTGCTTTTTAGAAAACCAAGAAACTAGAGAATTACCTAGAAACATACAATACCCACTAGTGGACTTCATGGTATCAGGGAAACCAGTCCAGTTAGATTCAGGATAAGTTACAAGAGTATCGAAACTGTAGCTAGACAGAGTTATACCAAAACCAAAACTTCTTTTGAAATACCTCAAAATTCTTTTCACCAGTTGTAAGTGAGAAGTAGTGGGAGCATGCATGAATTGAAAAACATAGTTAACTGCAAAATTTAAGTGAGGCCTTGTAAAAGTCAGATACTATAATCCACCCACTAAACTTCTCTACGAAGTAGCATCATCAAGAGGATAACCATTGTACAATAAAAGTCTAGGACCCTGAATAATTGGAGTTGATGCAGGACTGTGATTGAGCATTTTCGTTTTGTCAAGTAATTGTAAAGAAAAATTATATTTTACCGGAATAATAAAGTCAAAGAATTCAATCCTTAAGAAGTAGTGTAAAAAACCTAACTCTCTTATTGCAAATATTTAACTCAAAACATTCACAAAAGAAGTAAGAAGGGATGATGAAGATCCAATCAGAATTATGTCATTAAAATAAAGAAGTAGGATCACTTCTCAAGAGGTGTAAGTGAACATCGAGTGATCACAGATAGACTTCTGAATTCTATTATGAAGTAAGAAGCCATTGAACCTCCCAAACCAAGCTCTAGGAGCTTGTTTGAGGCCATATAAAGACTTATATAAGTGACAAATACATGAAAGCTTATCCTGATAAAAATAAACCTTTGGTTAATGCATATACATATTCTCATGAAGAAATCCATGTAAAAAGGCATTGTACACATCCAATTGCCTAACATCCTAGCCGCTAGTCACTGCAATAGTAAGGGCACATCTGATGGTGGTGATCTTCCAACTGGAATGAATGTTTCTGAAAAATCAATCCCATTTTGTTGATCAAAACCTTGAGCTACCAACCTAGCTTTATACCTTTCAACAGCCCATCAGAATTGTACTTAAATTTATATATACATTTACTATCCAACACATTCACATCATCAGTAATGAAAGAGACTAACCTCTAGGTACCATTTTTTATTAATGTTTCATACTCTTTTTCAATTGCTTTCACCTACTTAACAACCTTAGCCGAAGACTTATAAGACTTAGATCAATTTAATAGAAAAAATAGAATGAAAAGCTACATTAAAGAGTGTAAAAGATAGCATTAAGAGATGAAATCGGGAGGTAAAGGTTTGGAGTTAATAATGCCTCTAGAGGATCTAGTGGTGATAATACTTCTAGTAGGAATAAAAACTACATGAAGTGATTTTGTAGTGGGAATTGATAATGATGGAGATACATGATCAATAAGAATGGATTCTGTAGGTGAAGGTAAAGGATTATGAAGAGCATAACTAGGCATTTGAGGAACAGGATAATTTCCAAGTTGAAAAGTAAACAACATCATATGAAATAGTTTATGAATGATAAGCAAAAGGAAACTCACTTTCATTGAAAGTGATATTTCTAGAGACGAATGTCTTTTTAGTAAAAGGATCAAAACACTTATAATCTTTGTATAAAGGACTATAACCCCAAGAACACACATCTTATAGATACAGAAGAAAGTGTATCTGTCATATAGCAAAAAGATTTGGATAACAACTACAACCAAAAATTCTCAATAAGCTATAGTCAGGAATTTAATCATAGAGCATTTGAAAAGGAGTTTTGAAACTAATAGTTTTGTTCCTGCAAAAATTCTGAAGAGCCGGAAAATCATCCCTAGTCTAGAGTGATTTTCTAATTTTTCTTTTTCTCTTTTAATTTTATGGTAAAAACAAAAGTTGTAGGTCGGGAACTTATATTAAACTTCCGTTTTGAAATTCTTAATTTGGAATTACTATATAGGAGATATAGTAATCCTAAAATCGATGCGCATGTCTGTCTAGAAAATGACAAATGAGTTAGAACGGTTGTTTATTATGTATTTTCAATTTCTTTCCTTGATAATGTATCAATTTTGTAGTTTGTTTGAAAACGCTCTACTGATCTCTATCATGCATAAACTGGTCTATCATGGTTAAAGTGATAGATACACATGACACTTGTATACATAAGTGTATGGATTGTGATTTCATGAAAATTTGTAATAGTCATGAAATGTAGGGGAAAGAATAAATGATCTACTATCATATAGTAATTAAGAAAACACATATGTATTGATGTTATACATATGAATTGTGGTTCATATGTTAGTGGAACATTGGGTCATTTACGTGTGACAATTTAGATAA
The DNA here is from genome assembly GCA_023531435.1 of Papaver californicum. Lineage (NCBI taxonomy): Eukaryota > Viridiplantae > Streptophyta > Magnoliopsida > Ranunculales > Papaveraceae > Papaver > Papaver californicum. Next base: position 3,561,608 of record JAJJMC010022576.1, read on the forward strand.
TTTGTAGGCCACGGTTAGTATCCTAAGATATCAAAGAGAGTAATTGTGGAAATTACCCTATGCGGCTTATCAAGACTTGAACGACATCTTACGGTTGATTCAAACCAAAGGAAACCATGTGTTTGTTGTAAAAAAAAAAAATACAGTGACAAAGAAATCATTCAAATAAAGATTGATAGGAAGATCAACTATAAACTCCAAACCAAGGTTGTGAAAACATAAATCGTGGTAAACTATAAACTATAAACCAAGGGAGATCAACTATAAACTATAAACTTCAAAGGAAACTCTTTTTTCATTTTTGAGAATTGAATCGAAGATTCATGGTAAAAAAAATTTATGATAAATAAAAAAAAATTATGACTGTATAAACATATAATTTACCAATAAATGAATTTTATGCTTCAAAAAAAAAAAAAGAAAACAAATATTGTTTGGTTTATGAAAATCTAGTATGGTTGAAACACGGACGCCTACATAAAATAAATTATACTATAATTTAATGAATTACTAGGGTGAAACACGTTGCACCTAATAGAATATTTTGTGCCTAATCACAAATGTAACTATGTAAGCATATCCTAAATCCATGTGTACCATTATCAACATGTTTTTTTTAATTTCATACGAATAGTAAGTCAAACCTAAAAAAATACTCCCTCTGTTTTTTAAAAAATGTTACCTATTACTTTTTCATTTTAGCCTAAAAATAGACTAATTTAAAAAAGTGATAGTAACTCTTTTCTTAAAATGAAGGTAGTATAAAACAAACTTTAAATAAATATCTCAACCAACTCACTGCCTCAATCTCTCTGTTTCCCTCTTTCTTATCTTTTTAGTTCTTAACTTTCTGTTATCATAATTTTGTTTTTGATTGAGAATTCTGAATGTCAAATAAAGCATTGATCTATAAGATTTGGAGTGCAGAGTTGTAGAAGATCTGAAATAAAGATTTGCCTTAATTAGTATAAGGAGATCTGATTCTGAAGTTGAGTGCTAAGGAAGATTTTTTTGTTTGTTTGTTTGAAACGGAAATGATAATGGAAAACTAACGTTTATACATCGGTTCATCAATCATCATTTATGAGTTGATTATAGAAAGATATAAATAAATAATACCATCTTTTTCTCCTATATTGCATGAGCTTTTTTATTACAATCTGATTTGCATGCTAACAGATCTATAAAATTCTTTTAGAGAGAGAAAAAAACGTGAATCACAAATTTAACACGAATCAGCGATTTAAAATTCAATTTCACGTTTATTAGGAAAAACAATTCCTACATACGAGTCGTAACATATCGCCTACTATTAAAACAATGAAAAATACTACGTTCACAAGGACAATAAAATCATGCCTCCAAAGGTAATGCAACTTAGGGAAAAATATGGCCTATCATAATCAAATCAAGGGCTAGATTCGAGTAATATTCGTGTAACGTCCCACTTCACAATTTTAGATCGGCCGTCCTAAAACGGAAATGCAGCATACTCATGGGAACACTTTACTCACATAACCTTCAAGCCAACAGATGGAGATCCAGTTATCCTATGGTGCTCATGTACAAAAGGGTTTCAAAAAAAAAATAGTTTTATTTAAAAGAAAGTGACAAAAGTTATAGAATCTGGTAAAAATCTTCAAAACAAGAAAACTAACTTCGACACGCAGGTCGGTTCCCAAAATTTAATTGTAGGCATTTGACTTAAAAGAAAATATAGTCTTAAAAGCAAAAATAATAGCATTTAGCCTAATAAGTACCCCGAAAACAAAGATAGAGCATCTTTCCAGGTCAGAAAGACGTTCTACAAGCTAGGTTGCTCCACGACCACCGTTTCCTGAAAGAAAAATAGTAAGTTGGGTCAGACCCCAACTTAAAGCAGGCTTTCGCACCCTTATAAACCTTACAAATAACCTAGCAAACCCAAAATCCTTGAAATGGCAACAAAATACGAAAATGGTTTGTATGAGTATCTCTTGGTAAAATAATAGATTGGATGACTAAAAATGATTACAAAACCTCATACTATGCATAAGACATGGAGACACCAAAAATAGAGGTTAACAAGTAGTAATAAAACAGATTTCCCACCCACGGAATTAATCGACATCCCCTCTCTATAATTTTAATCTCTAACTGTACTATGATACGTATCGACTCTTGCGTAGTCCACTTAATTCCCAACCGTGCGTCAGAAATAAGTGTTGTCGATCTCATTCAAGATAATAGATCCATATCTTCTAGGCGACCCCTCGGTCATCGCCCAACAACATCTGGGAGTCGAGCCAACTACGAGTCTCAAACAGATGAAATACAAGCACAACAACCACTATTACTCCCCAGTGATATCTTGTTGACTAACTTTTACACTCAAAATTGCATCATCTACACCAGGTGAGTATGTAAAGGAGTCTACTGAACTCTGTCACAGTCTAACACAACTATTCCAACTCAAAACAATAATACTATGCTTACTGTCGCATACCGTAAACAACAACATATAATTGTCACTAACAGTAATCACTACAGATCCTCACACTTATAAGTTGTGACAGAACCTTACAGGCATACTAACTGTCACTTACAGGTGACTCTACATATTTGTCACTTACATGACAATCTAACTGTTGGATTCTGAGATACAAGCCATTCCTTAAAACTATCGGTGGTGCAAATCTGTAGACCAATGCAAGGAGGGGGGGGGGGGTACTTCCCATGATCCATTTGTCTTTAAATTTATACATCTGAATCATAAGAAAAATGGGTTACTCATATCCAAAACTCAGCTCATTCCAACGGTTTATTACAGAATTATACACGTTACAACATGACTGCTTTCAGCATCAACACACAGGATTCAGTCACGATTCTCTTATGATTTGAGGTATCTAAAATGCTCAGAACTTCATGAAATTTCTACAGTAGGTTACCTACATGTATACAAATATCATACTAAAATTTCATCTCAACACGATATATGTATATTGAGAAACCATACAAACATTTGAGTGTCCAGAGTCTGAATTCAGCACATTGCAGTCTCAGTTTATTCAATCTTTGCAGTAGTAAATTGAACCTGATCCTCATGAAACTCTTACGATATATTTATAACTCATATTTACACAATATATTCAAATTTCATAACAATCTAACGGTTTAATAAAGAGATGCACACATTACAGGATGACCGTTTTCACTAATAACAAACAATAATCAGTCACAGTTCTACAGACTTGGTATTCAGTACGTTTGAGTGTAAGTAGCAACTCCTATCAGTAGGAAACTAACAAGATAGCTAGGAGTCCTGCATAGTTCATAGCACAACTAATTTGACAGCACCACCAAGTAGAAACCTTGTGCACATGCGCAACTACTCATGTCAAGAAGAAAACTAACAACTGTGGTTATTCCCAGACTGTAGTATCACCACCTCCATTACTCAAGTCATGCTTATAAAGAAAATCAGAAAAGAAACATTAATTAAACTTACTCTGAACCCTGATTCTCTGTAGCTCCCTAAGATGATTTAGATTTGTTAAGTCAATTTACAATGAGTATAAGAGATAAAAAACCTACCTGATTCTTTGTTACCACGATTCTCCTACAGGCTTCAGTCTGATTCCTAAGTCTTCCTCTCTTCTTCTCCTCAATTCTCCTGGAATCTGCTAACAGAATCTCCCCACAGGTATTGTTTCCGGCTATCTCCCTTAACAGTTTCTTTCTCTCCCAAATAAACCAAATATAACCCTAACTACTCGAGACTTCTAATTAGTCTTCCTAGTCTTACTCGGATTCCTCCCACGAATTCTTAACTAAACCCACGTTCCTAACCGTTTGTCGGAGTCACTAGCCTACCAACTAACCTAACTTAGACACTATAAGATAAGTTGTTCTAGGATAAGGGGTTTTACAATCTCCTCCCTAAAAAGAAAACGTCCTCGAAATGAAATTGTACTTACCAGATTGTTGAAGAAATAAGGGTAACGAGTCACCATGTCCTCCTCACATTCCCAGGTGACTTCCTTATCATTGTGATGGTGCCACTGAACCTTAACCATAGGAATGGTCGTCCTTCGAAGGACATGCTCTCGGCGATCAATGATTCTATACGGCTTTTCTTCATAAGATACATCCTTCTGTAATTCCAGATCCTGATAGTCTATTACCGAGTGTTGATCTGCGTCCCGCACATTCTTTCGAAGCATAGATACGTGAAAAATATTATGAACCCCAGCTAGCACTTCTGGTAGAGCGAGACGATAATCCACCTTCCCAATACTTTCCACAATAGGAAATGGTCCTATAAAACGAGGAGAAAGTTTTCCCTTTTTACCAAAACGTAACACACCCTTCATGGGTGAAACTTTGAGTAGCACTAGGTCTCCGACTTCATATTCCCAATCCTGGCGTCTCTTGTCCGCATAACTCTTTTGTATACTCTGTGCCGTGCGCAATCTTTCTCTAATTAGTGCAATCTTTTCAGACGTCTCACGAATAATTTCTGGAACTGTGAGTTTGGATTCTCCAACTTCTGTCCAAAATAAAGGTGAACGACAAGGTCTGCCATACAACGCCTCAAACGGAGCCATGCCAATGCTAGAATGGTAACTATTTTTGTATGCAAACTCCACTAAAGGTAAGTGATTCATCCAACTACCTCCAAGATCAATAATTGTGCACCTCAACATATCGTCAAGTACTTGGTTCACACGTTCGTTGTTTCCATCAGTTTGAGGATGAAATATTGTGCTAAAGTTCAATGAAGACCCTAAAGATGTCTGAAGACTCCTCCAGAACCGTGATATAAAAGATGGATCTCTGTCAGAAACGATAGATACTGGGACACCATGAAACTTAACTATCTCACCCATGTACAACTGAGCTAATTTGTCACCAGAATCATTTGTCTTGACCGGTAAGAAGTGTGCTGATTTCGTCAATCTATCCACTATCACCCAGATCGCTCGTGACCCTTACTCGATCGCGGTAACCCAGTAATAAAATCCATGGATATGTTTTCCCATTTCCACTCCGGAATGGGTAAAGGATGCAACTTACCAGCTGGGTTTTGATGTTTGATCTTTACTTGCTGACAAGTCAGACACTTCTGGACATGGTCTGCTACATCACGTTTCATCCCAGACCACCAATACTGCCGCTTCAAGTCCTTATACATCTTGTTACCCCGAGGATGTATAGTATACTTGCTTCGGTGTGCCTCATCTAAAATTCTTCACCTCAAATATTTAACATCTATACGTATAATCTCTCACGATATTTCAACCCACCATCTTGGCCAACAGTAAAACTTTTATCCTCTATTTTCGGTATTTTCTCTAGTTGACTCTTACACTACTCATCCTCCTCTTGAGATTCCATAATATGATGCAAAAGAGATAGATCGATAACTATACTACTAAACAAAAAGACTTGACCTTTAGTCGTACCCATATCAAAGTCAAAACAAGCAACTTCTTCTAACATACTCCACTGGTGTACCATCAACGAAGCTACAATTCCTATTGGCTCTCGGATCATAGCGTCAGCCACCACGTTAGCTTTCCCTTGATGATATTCCATATTGAAGTTGTAATCTTTAATTAACTCCATCCATCTCCTCTGTCGCATATTCAACTCTTTCTGAGAGAATAGGTACTTTAGACTCTTGTGGTCTGTAAAAAGCTCAAACCTCTCACCATACAAATAATGTCTCCAAATCTTAAGCGTAAACACCACAGCGTCCAACTCAAGGTCATGTGTAGGGTAATTTTTCTAGACCCTTTCATAGAGCCCGAACCTGAACCTCAACTAGATGTAGTTGTCATAAACAAAACACTAGATAGGGATTTGTACTCGGTTTGTTCACTTTCTGGGCCTGCTGTAATTTCCTTCTATTTTGGATAATATTATTTTATTCAGATGACCCAGTGATTTTGACTATTGCTATATGATTTAGTGAGGTGACTAATTCTCTCTTAGTCTGGCTGAATACTTTAAACTTAGCACTTCTTGGGAGGTAACCCATGCTCATGTGACGCGGTAATATCCTTCTTTAACTCCTTTACTTCGATTGGTAACAGTTTCTCCTTGTTCATATATTTAATCATTCATCTTTTGAAACATTGAGGACAATGTTAGGTTTAAGTTTGGGGGTAAGGGAGAAACTTTTAGTTGAAATAATAAAACTCCAAACTTTAGAAACTTGTGAACAATTCAGGGTGACACTAACCATTCTAGGTAGATGGAAACTTAGCTCTTTTTCTATAGGAATTGGTGTGCCCAACTAAATGGTCTATTCATAAAAGTATGCCTAGATCAGGTGTTAGAAATAACATGATAGTTGCCACCATATCTCGGAATCTATCTTGACCATATCACCTTTTGTTTTTATTTTTGCAATTTTTGTGTTTCTCTAAGTGATTTGGTGGGGCACCAGTATCAAATTGTTATCACCGCCAGGATGAAGTGTTTGAGATCAAGCCCCATTATTGTATTAGTTAGACCATTATTCAAAAAAAAAAAAAAGATTGACACTTTGATAGCAATATATGTGTGTTCTCCCTGTCTCCGTCGCCTAAGCAAGCGTGGAATGTAGGATCCATGAGAACTATCATGTACAATGCTGATAAGGAGCATGCGCTTGGATTCATTTGATCCAATCATGTTGTCTAATACATTTAAAATATTTTCAATAAATCAATCGTTGGGACCCTTGTAGATACCAGCTGAGTCGATATTAGTTTAAGGAATAAGACTAGTGGAAGCGTATCTCAAGCCATTCATCCTGGAACTGACTTTCAGACAGATATGGGAAACACAGTTCACCTTAGTCAACACACACAAACTTCATTTTGTCTATATCCATCTTCTAAATCTTGTGATTGTACTTTGATAGATTCTGAGTATTGTGGTTGGTCGACTATCTAAGTGGAGTTTTGAATTCTTTTATGAATTTTAGTATGCTGAGTGAAAACTCGTGTACAACAATTGGACTCATATAGGGTAATGATTCACATAGCAAAAGAATTTTGTAGCCAACTAAATAGCTTGTTTAGTGTTTACCCTTAATCGTTCACTGGTAGCTAGAATTTGGAGTAAAGGTTTTGTGGGTAAACCTCTTGTAAACCCTCACGAGACAAAACTCGTCCACTAGGGACACCTAGGGGTTCAAAGGCTTGTTGCACACGCTAAGTGCAATCGCGATGCCTGCGACAGTGAGTTAGGATTTTCTAGATTAAATTTGCTCGAGGACTAGCAAATGATAAGTTTGGGGGTATTTGATAGACACATTTTTGTGTCTAATTCGCTCTCAACTTTTATAGTGTTGGAACTCATTTTATACTAATATTGTGTTTTTATGTATTTATAGGTATTTCTGGAAAATAAACATTGTTGGAAAAATTAGCTCGAAAAACTACTTAAGGCACCCAGAATTGATAAAGGCACCCACCCAGAATTTATAAAGGCACCCATACCGTGGATTATGGGCACTCATTCATTTTCAAATTCAAAAGATTTTGGCGGGAGAATCACTTCACGTAACTGTGAAGATTTCAAAGTCTTTTTTACGGGTTGTTTTGAGGAGATAAACCAAGATACTATCTTGCCATTACCATGGGGAGATATTATACGATTGGGAGATCACGAAATCAAGACAGAAGCTAAAATCAAATCACGCAACTTATGAGAAAATATTCTCGCGTATCATTCTCCGTGAATAAAGATTTTTTGAGATTTAATGAGTTGTAATGTATAAATAGAGGTGCTGGGAAGTCACACGGGGTTCAGAGAGGATTGGGAAGAGCTTAGAATACGCAGAGAAGCCATAGAAATCAAAACAGAGATATTCTGCTGCTGCTGCTATGAGAGAGAAGAGGAAGAACATAAGGCTTGTGAGAAGCGTCGCTGATAGTGTTGCTGAAGCAGTCGTACTTCAACAGCACCAGAAGTCCGTACTTTTCTTCTGTGTTCATTTCTTTCTTCTGTAACGCAGGGAACACTTCTCTGTAACGCTTATAAGCATATCAAATACTCTGTGTTACTTCTATTTCACCATTGTAAACATCATTTGAGATATGAAATACATTTTTGAGGGTTTTTCCAATACAATAATGAGCTAATCATCATCACTGGGGCGACAGAGGAAGCTATGTCTCCAATGATTAAGTGGTAATTTCTATTTTATCTATGTTTTACAATTAATTTATCATTAATTTCTTTAAATAAAATTGAAAAAAATGGTTTTTCTTAAATAATTTTGTTTTCTTTTGATGAGTCATGCTGGGTTTACTGCTTTTGATGTCTCATGCTTTCGATTTACAATAATTCTTTTAAAAACCTAATTTTGCCAATACTTAGAATAACTTGAATACAGGAATTGTAAGATTTTATCACTTGAAACATTGGTTAAATAGTGGAATCCTAGCCTCAGTTCTCTCTCAACTTTGTTAGTAATTTTATTTGAGTTTTCCTAATTTTAGTCTTAGAAATTAGATTTAAAAACAAATCTTCACAAGTCTTAAACGAACTATTATTTACCATTATTCTAAAATCATACCATAGTCTTTGATGATGACCCCTCCAGTAAAGCACTACACAACCTACTGGTCTGTTGTGAACTCCCCATCAAGTCAGACACGACAATCTCACCCTCCTCAGGAATAATAAAAGTGACTGTCTTAGCATAACAGTCTAACCTAGCATGATGAGCCGCAAGCCAGTCCATGCCTAAGACCACATCGTACACATCTAAATTCATAACAAATATGTCTGCATCAAATCTATTGTGCCCATACGAATAATTCACGACCTAAACATGTGATCGATAGATGCTGAACCACCCATCGGTGATGAGACTACATAAGAACACCTCTCTAGCACAACACGTAAAGTTTTCACCAACATAACAAATATAAAAGAATGAGTAGCTCCAGTATCCAACAATACCCTACCAAGACGAGTGTGAATAAATAAGGTACCTTCCAACATTACCACCGGCCCCTCACCATTCAGAGGTAAGACAGCATTCAACCGAGGTTGAGGCCCACGTCCCTGAGGTCGGTTCTGTCCCTGACGTCGCTCATTTTCTGCTAGAGCCTTGCCCTTCTTTGGACAATCACGAGCCTTGTGTCCTTGTTCTTGGCAGTGATAACATGGTCCATTAAATATGTATCCCTCTGTTCTCATTGGTTGAGGAGTTCAGACTATGGCACCGATATTACTTTTCCCCTCGTCTGCTCGAGGTCTCTTCCAGCCCTGATTGCCCTTGGTGGAAATGACGTTTCTGTCTACCAGCATTCCCATCCTTATTCTCCCTTTTCTTCGCACGCCTAGTATCCACTCTACTAGTTTTCTTCTTTTTTGCCTCTTGGATCCTCAAGCAATGTGCCCTAGCACAATTCATAACCTTGGCATACGTATCAAAACTAGGGTTTGCAATGATATGACGAGCAATCCCACCGTTCAATCCACTCAAAAATCTCGCAATCCGATCTGCTTTTGTAGGGATGAGGTGAGCAGCAAAAAGTGAAAGTCGGTCAAAATCACACTCATACTCTACAACCGTCTGATCCTCTCTCTGTCGTAGACCTCGAATTCTCTGATCATCTCCTGACGCTCGACAGGCGGGAAGTAATGCTCAAGGAAATACTGTTTGAACACTACCCATTGGCATTCCATAGCATCAACATTCCTACTCATGGACTTCCACCAGGTTGCTGTATTTTCTTCCAGTTGGAATGCAGCCATTCGATGCTTAAATGCTCCCGAGCATTCAAATTGGCATAAAATCTCTCTGCCTCGATTGCGCCTCCCTTTCCACTGAATGTAGGTGGTTTCATCTTCAGAAACTCCTGGTAATACTGAACCCAAAACTTCCCATTTTGGTGTCTCTCACTAGGGATTGGTTCATTCCTTGCTGCAGTCTCTACATTCTCCCTGCCTTCACGTGGTCCAAGCCTCTGATCTAGCGCTGCTGTAATCGCATTGTTCATCATTGACTGGAGGTTCTCTAGGGTTATAACATGGGGTTCGTCTTCACCCCCGTCAACCCGAATCGTCCTAGAACTACCAGAGGACCTAGTCCTACTACCAGACCTCGTATCATCCCTAGAGCTATGGGTTCCTCCATACTGAGGATACTCAACACTCTCTTCAATGGAAGTCTCAGTCAGATTCTCATCTTGACCACGACCTCGCCTAGTAGCACCTCTAAGTATACCGCGACCTCGAGTCCCATTGTTCCTATCTCCATCCTTTTAAAGACAAAGAAAACAAGGAACAATCAACACACAGTTTCATCAAAAAGAAAAATGAATCACTGTAGTCCTAGAAATAACTTGTGCCTATATGAAACAACAAGACCCTACACCCGCTCCCAAGGATTTTCCGTAACCATGCTTTGATACCACTTTGTAATGACCCGACCTTCCACCGATACTGTCCCCACTTAGCCATTGCGGTCATCCGGCAGTGTGGGGTTTTCTACCGGCACCGTTGCGGTCATCCAGCAGCAGCTTCCCGGGAGGTCACCCATCCCTGGATTATTCCCGCCCGAGCACGCTTAACTGCAGAGCTTTTTTCCAACTCTGAGCCAGTTGTGCTGAAAAGGCCTCGGTGTTAGGAAAGGATAAACCATTATCTATATTCCATTCGGCGAACCCTACCTGCGGAATTGGGGTATTACAATTCGCGAGAGTGACTTTGAAATTTCCGTGATTGTATACTTATGTGGACAGAGTATATGCATTTCAAAATAAATACTGGTCTGATCAAATAGTTAGTTTAGGAGATTATGGTATGTGTCGACAATTATATTGACGACATAGCACCATAGCAATTACTCTTAAATGTGCATATTAAAAAGAAATAGTGCTAGGGAATTATACCAAGTTGATAAAGGATACAAAATTTTCGAAGAGCATGAATTGAATCATCAAGAAGAACATGATTATAGCCTACTAAAAAAGTAAGTTGCAGTGGCAACCCAACCTAGTGATTGGAGATCCCAAGGTCTAGGTTCAAAAGAGACAACTAAGTTCTGAATTATTCGCCAGAAAACACTGAAGGAGATCTTTTATCTTTTCCATTCCTAAGATGAGCGTCAGTTTTGCTTGTCACGAATGAGGATAAGAGTTTCTTTTAATGATTTTTATAGATTAGTTTGACTAATTAAAGTATGGAATGATACTTTCAATAGGAGATCACCTATATGAGTGAGAAGTGGGGTCGCTTCTACGAGAACTATAAGACTATGTTACTCTAAAGTACTCATGGCATTCCAGTATAGTTCAAGGCCAAAAAGAACACAACTAAGGAAATAAGTTATGTGATATCTATTGCACCGGATTGCATCATAGAGTTGAATAGTTCAAACATCATATTTACTAATCAGCCAGTAATCCCGGTAGGTATTCACTAAGGAAGATTCAAAGCTAACAACCATCTTTTCTGATGCAGTGACGTTTTGTGCACAAACTCTATAAAGTATGCAATAAATCTTTTCTATGCGACAATTTTATTCATGTGGGGGAATGTAGGAAATTGGACTTGGGATGACCACCCAAGCCCATGTCCAATTGAACGAAAATTGTGTTAGCTGAAACATAAGGGGAAAGACGGTTACAACTGTTCCAAACAATCGCATAGTTTCAAATTGTCGTTTTTCCAATAGTCACATTGTTTCAGAACCGTTATTGTTCCTAACAGTCGCTTAGTTTCAAAGTTGTGATTGTTTGGCAATAGTCACATCGTTTTAAAACTGTGATTGTTTTAGTGATTGTTCCCAACAATCATAATACTGTTTCAAAACATGGACAAAATCATAGAAAATGATTGCATTTTGGTACTAACTTTGAGAGTATGTAAAAGAGAGTTGAACTACATCAATTCATGTTCGTTTTTTATGTTCATCGAAGTGTTGTTGAAGAACATCAAAGATATTGTTGAATGTTGAAGACATACACATTACTTGTATCAACATCTAGGGCATGGCATTAAATGTCTTAAGCTATAATATCACTCGTCTCAATATACCCAAGTAAATTTGTTTAAGAATTATAAATTGTTCTTCTCCTTTTATTATTCTTTTTTCTTGTTTTGGTCTCTGGTAACCAGGTATTACGGGAGTTAAAATATATAAAAATATACCAATATTATAAAATTGTAACGAATGAACAGAAATAATATACAAGTCGTATTATTTTCGAAATCATTAACGAAGATTTTTCAACACCTTCCCATGTTATTTTCTTTTTTTGTTTCATTTGTCTTTTTAGACATGATAAATTTATTAAAAAAATAAATCAGTACCGTATTGCAAATCAAATTAAGAGCTCTTTAATGAGGATCAAATAGAATATAGTACTAACAATATAACTCATTTTGACAATTATGGCGAAATTACAATAGCTCGAAACTAATGTTGCAACTAAAACAATCACCAGTTTTATATAGCAGGACATGAGGTCTTTATTAAGGCAAGGACTGATCAGGAGGTTTTATGTACTTATACAAAATATAGGAAACCTGTTTAATACGTAAATACTGGAACCAGTAGTGATGAAACATAAGCATTTAATTAACTTTTAAGTGACTCCGCACAATACATCACAGTAAGCTGCGAACAAATTAAAGTCCGCATATCTTTGCAGTTTGGGGAACCGATGTCAATTTGAAACATTTCAGTGGTTAAACTTGAAACTACTAAACAAAAAAAGACTGGCTAACGACACATACTGCAGAGTTCTAACAGGCTGAAAAGCAATCCACTGCAGTATCAGCAAAGCAAAAAATATGAACAATGGGAGAAGGAAACCCACCCATTCAGCAAATCACTTGCTGCAACCCAAGAAGACCAAACAATCACACACTTCATTCTTAATCCCAGCTTCAGCACAAGCCTTTTTTTGCACATTCACATATGAGAATCTTGCTGGCACACTACCTACTATAACAACAGCAAGTTCAGAATCTTGCCATATAAAGTTAGATGCCGGACATGGCGTAGTTAAACGATCCCACCCATTCAGTAAATCACTTACTGACCCCCAAAAAGACCAAACGATCACACACTTAATTTTTAACCCCTAATTCAGCACAAGCCTTTCTATGCACATTTAAAATGTCAGAAACCTGATGAACGACATTTCTAATAATCTTAGGTGAGCCGAGTTGGGGAGTTGACTATAAAATAGCAGCGAGCTGAGGTGAGCCGAGTTGGAGATGATTTGCAAAAAAGTCTTTGTAGCAGCAACCATAGCATTGTACGCTTACACTGCGAGTAACACTAAGTACCAGCCCGGCCAACACCATATATCAAATAGTGTGGCTGAGATGATCAAGCAAAAGTAAAACAACCAACAAAGAAGACCAACTTGTGTTCTTTCTGTATTATTTATATACACACAACTCCATCTTGCAAATCCATACATTTGCACCAAGAAGCTGAGTTGAAGAAGACATCACACCTACACACTATCCTTCAGCAGCAACCTTTAGGTGCCATGAACTCAAATACCCAAAATGTATTAGACTCTTCCTTGACCTTACTGAGCAAAGAGAACGCAGTCCAAGTTGAAACTAAAGTAATGGGACGAGAATTGGAAATCTTCAAGGAAAATTAGAAGAGAAGTATCTTCATTGTACCAGCAGTAATCAGATGACTTGATGAAAGATTGTTCCACAAACCAGTACAAAGCAAGCATAACACTATTATGAGAAGCATAGTTGAAACTTAATGCAATAAAACAAAAGAAAGACATACTGCATTTTAGAGAATACATGGCCCAATCCATGCAATATGCGCATACACCATGCACCAAGCCCTATGTCTACACGAAATAATTTTTTGCAATAATTTTCTTTAGAAAAATCAATTCCAAAAATATTTTCGTTAAGAGTTTTATTTATGGGAAATTCTTTTGTTTTCGGTTTTAATTGTTTTACAAGAAACAAAACCTAGTTTTATAAGAAAACCTAAACCTAACTTGGTTTTCAAATAACTCTCTCCTATAAATACAACTCTTAAAACTGTTTTCAAGATATCCCAGAAGCGGCTACTAAACATGGCCCAATCCATGCAATATGCACATACACCATGCACCAAGCCCTATGTCTACACTAAATAATTTTTTGCAACAATTTTCTTTAGGAAAGCAATTCCAAAAATATTTTCGTTAAGAGTTTTATTTATGGGAAATTCTTTTGTTTTCGGTTTTATTTGTTTTACAAGAAACAAAACCTAGTTTTATAAGAAAACCTAAACCTAACTTGGTTTGTAAGTAACTCTCTCCTATAAATACAACTCTTAAAACTGTTTTCAAGATATCCCAGAAGCGGATACTATGCATAGCCCAATCTATGCAATATGCACATACACCATGCACCAAGCCATATGTCTACACGAAATAATTTTTTGCAACAATTTTCTTTAGAAAATCAATTCCAAAAATATTTTCGTTAAGAGTTTTATTTATGGGAAATTCTTTTGTTTTCCGTTTTAATTGTTTTACAAGAAACAAAACCTAGTATTATAAGAAAACTTAAACCTAACTTGGTTTGCAAGTAACTCTCTCCTATAAATACAACTCTTAAAACTGTTTTCAAGATATCCCAGAAGCGGCTACTATGCATGGCCTAATCCATGCAATATGCACATACACCATGCACCAAGCCATATGTCTACACGAAATAATTTTTTGCAACAATTTTATTTAGGAAATTAATTCCAAAAATATTTTCGTTAAGAGTTTTATTTATAGAAATTTCTTTTGTTTTCTGTTTTAATTGTTTTACAAAACCTAGTTTTATAAGAAAACCTAAACCTAACTTGGTTTGCAAATAACTCTCCCCTATAAATACAAATCTTAAAACTATTTTCAAGATATCCCAGAAGCGGCTACTATGCATGGCCCAATCCATGCAATATGCACATACACCATGCACCAAGCCATATGTCTACACGAAATAATTTTTTTCAACAATTTTTTTTAGGAAATTAATTCCAAAAATATTTTCGTTAAGAGTTTTATTTATGGGAAATTCTTTTGTTTTCGGTTTTAATTGTTTTACAAGAAACAAAACTTAGTTTTATAAGAAAAACTAAACCTAACTTGGTTTGCAAGTAACTCTCTCCTATTAATACAACTCTTAAAACTGTTTTCAAGATATCCCAAAAGCGCCTACTATGCATGGCCCAATCCATGCAATATGCACATACACCATGCACCAATCCATATGTCTACACAAAATAATTTTTTGCAACAATTTTGTTTAGGAAATTAATTCCAAAAATATTTTCGTTAAGAGTTTTATTTATGGAAATTTCATTTGTTTTCCGTTTTAATTGTTTTACAAGAAACAAAACCTAGTTTTATAAAAAAACCTAAACCTAACTTGGTTTGCAAATAACTCTCTCCTATAAATACAACTCTTAAAACTGTTCTCAAGATATCCTAGAAGCGGCTACTATGCATGGTCCAATCCATGCAATATGCACATACACCATGCACCAAGCCCTATGTCTACACGAAATAATTTTTTGCAA
>JAJJMC010022580.1:5000-12862 GCA_023531435.1 Papaver californicum
CCTGAACCGATCTTACCTGGGATCGCAAATCCCAAGTTTGTCTATGAAGAGCGGATCTAATTGTATTAGTGTCTAGAATGGATTTCTTCTGTGTAATACTAATGGATAGGGCCTCATTGGTAAGTGCTACAAGATCTCGTGCATTGGAGCCCATGGTTATGGCCCCGAATCCATTAGTATGGAACATTTTCTTTTCCAAGTGAAATCCCCTAGTATATGAAAGAGTGAAAAAGTGCTTTCGTTGTTGTGGAATAAGAAGCCTCCGTATCTTAATGCATGTATTTAATTTATTCGGAGCTATTAGAGCGGGATCTACTTTTTGGGGAATATGAGTCGAAGCAATAACAAGGAGATTTCTAGTGGAGCATCTTTCACAATCCCTGGAGAGATAGTTCACTAATAGACCGAGGGATAAGTAATTCGACTCATTCACATACAGATCATGAATGTTTGGAATCCATATTATGCAAGGAGACATTGCTTTTGCTAATTCGAATTGAAGGGTGATATCAAATCGGTCTTTTTTCGGCGTCATATACATAGTTAGCGCATTCGTCATAGTTAGCAGCTCTGTATCAAGGTCATCATCGATATCGTCACTAGCATCAATCTCGATATTGTCACTACCATCAATATCATCAATAAGATAACCTTTAGGCTTGTCATCCAGGAACTTGTTCGGAAATACCGTAATGAAAGGAACATAAGAGTTTGTCGCTAGGTATTTGACCAAATAGGATCGTCCAGTTCCTATAGAACCTATCACTAAAATACCCCTAGACGGGGATAGGGCTAAGCGGAGCGAAAAGGGTTTTCCATGAGATGGGAAATGAAAACTATTAGCCCCACACGAGGTTTGTGAATAAGTGATTGTCTGATAATGAGCAAGGAATATCCGTCTTTCTGCTAAACAGGATCTATTGAACTCATAATTCATTAGATCTTTTTTATGAATGTCAACTAAGTATCGTAAGTAAATTGATCCCGGTTGTTCAACCATTTGATAACCAGAGTCATTCTTTGATAAATGATCACTATGAGTCAGACTCAATAGAATTTGATCAATCCTTTTTTTTGTCGTTAAGGTGGAGAACTGAACCAAGAATTCTCTTTCTTCATCATCAATCGAATCACTGTTCGCGACCCAGGATTCTATTTTATCATCAATCCAATCAACGTTCACGTTTTTTCTTTTTCTTATCAATGAATAGATCTCTTTACTTGTACGACTTAGATATCTCGTATTTCTCGAAAAAGTGATTCGATTGATGGGATTTGGTATGATACTTATGATATCGATGAGATTGATATTCAAATATTTCTTCTTAGAACGTATTGATTTGACCCCATAAGTGGGACCACCACCCAATAGCATGTTGCCACCAGAAGCAGAACCCCGTATTTCTTCTAGAGAATCTCCTAATTGTTCCAGAGCAACTAGAAAGAGATTCTTTAACCAGAAAGAGTTCAGTTCAGATGTAGGATACCTATCCAGAAGTTTTCGCAACTCAATCATGTATGATGGAATCATCAAAGATTTGATCTTTTCGAACTCTGTCTGTAACTCACTAGAGGCCCGGGAAACAAAGAGAAGATGTGTACGAACGAGATATCCAGCAACAAGAAGAAGGAAAAGGATTGAATAGAGGAACTCCCGAGCATTTGGTGATCTCAGATGTATCCATATCAATGGAACGGGTGACTCATTATTTCGATGAATCATTTCTTCGGACAGAAGAAGATTATGTAAACACTTACTCGAAATCTCACTTATCGGATTCCATTGTGGAAGAATCGCCCACAATTTTTTCTGAGGAATTGGCCATGATGTATCTGATCCATGCATAATATCATGAAAAACGGATACAAATTTTTGACTGCTACTTAGTATCGGCAATAGGTCTGAAAAAGTATCTAAAAGGGTGAAATTTAGATATTTGCACCCTGCCGAAGTAAGGAACCATGGCATATATGTTTGTAACAGATTCCATTTTGAGAGATTTGAAAAAGCACTATCTCGTTGAAGGGTTCTATACATCTGCCATTTCTCAACGCATTTCTTTAGACAAAGACTCTGTTTTTTCCTCTTTTCGGATGGTAAATATTTCTCAGAACATGGAGTGTGAATCAAACCCATGTTTGAATTGAAATTGAGATACTGATGCAAGTTCTTCCCTTCTGAATCAGAGAGATTCATATCTGAAAGAGGTTGACAATAAGTTCTTTCAAAATTGACTATTTGTCCCTCTGTTAGAGGTGTTCCAGAAATGTCTGGGATCGAGTAAATAGCTCTACGAACGAATGGATCGGATCGAATTGGAAAATGGAAAGATTTGTACAAGTTATACCTTTCGTCACCACTTTGTGGAAAATCGTTAGGTATGAATATGTTAGATACCTGTGACTCGATTGATGAAATAGTATCTCTCTCCAAAAAAACATGTTTTTTTGGACCGACGCACAAAGAAAAAATGTTGTTGCGAATGAACAAGATATTGAGGAATTGTCCATACGTAAGATCATAATTATTGATACGGGCCTTTTCCACATAAAAAGGGAATCTTTTGTTACAATCGAACCAGAAGTGATGTGGATTATTCAAGAATCGAAGTCGATTTGCTTTATAAAAAGAAGAGATCAATGAACTTCTATGAAATGGTTTCACGGGATTCAGCCAATTGTCTCGATCGTGGGATATCATTGAGAAATAGGAATCGGTGTTATCAAAGTCTTTCCTGCGATTATTTCTAGTATGAAATGAGTCAATCATCCACTTTGGTATCTTATTGAATAAAAACGGTGATATTGTTCCTCCATTGATCAAGAATTTCGATTTTTGGGAAGTATCACGATTATCCAATAAGAAGGGTTTCAATTTATTCAAATGAACGATTTGAACACCTATTGATTCTAACAACTGATTGCAGAGTTGATCATTCGGCCCTTTCAATTCATAGATGTGGATCTCGGACCTATGAATGGGGATATTCCCGATACTCACAAAGAAAAAAGGAAGTGACTTAGACAAAAAGAGAAGTGACTTGGACAAAAAGAGAAGTGACTTGGACAAATCTTGTTTGTCGATAACCTCGGACCAATCAATCGAATATTGATTAATACGTAATCGACCGAACACTACTTGAAAACGGCTCTTCTGCTCAGAAACGAAATGTTCCAAATGTTCCTGGAAATTATTGCTCCCGTTGGGCCATTTGTATCTATATGCATTAGGATCCCGATTCATGGATCTCTCGGTTCGAGAAATAAGAGGATCGAACCATTTCTTCTGACTCTTTTTCAAATTCGATAAATGTTGGTTGATCGTATATTTCATTATAGTTCTATGATTCAGAGTATCATTTCCTATTTGATCCCTTTGAATTCCATAAAAGAATCGATTCGATACATTTCTTATGTACCCATAGGTGCTATATTGGATTTGAATCAGATTTCGGATCAATCTATATTGATTGACTGCCTCCATTATGTTGTTGCTAGCAAATACCACTCTTTTTGGTTTTGGATCTTCCAAGTCATTCCCGCAGGAGATCCGGACCGATTTTTTTCTGATCCTTCGATAAAAAGATTCATTCTCTTCATAAAAAATAGGAGGTAGAACCAAGAAAGATTTCTTTTTCGATTCATCCCTGGAGTTGAATACCTCATTCAATAATTTTTTTTTATCCAACCCGTAGGAATCAATAGAAAAGGAAAATCCCTTATGATACACCAGATCCGGCTCGGTTATTGATAGAGTGAATAGATCTGCCATTTCTTGAAATCTCTCTTCTGATTCAAAATCGCGGTGTAACGTGTACCCCCCCCTGTTTCGGTCATGGAATAGATGAAAGAAAGAAAAAAATGGATTTTGGTTCAAGAATGAAATCTTATTGGAACTGGCCATATCCGGTTCATCCTTCGGAACCATATCACATCCCGGATCTGATGAAATAGGATGAATTGAGACGGTATTTTGTAAATACGTAATTATCTTGAATATATCAACCATTTCTTTATTTTCCGATCGTCTGGAAGGGACAAAAGAAACATCTTGTTCTTTCTTCAACAATTTATGATCTCTAGTGGACCTCTCAGTAGGATTCGAACCCAGATGAAGTTCTGACCATCTGTCAGAGAAAAAGGAACGAATTGATTTTGTAGAATTCCCAAGAATTGCTTCGATTTCTTCCGGAAGCAGATGATTATTCATCTGCTTCTCACGTTCCGTGAATAGCCGGGACATTGAGGAATATCCAGAAAGGCATTTCGGGAATCGGTCTGATTTTCTCTCTGTTCGTTCCGTTTGAAGAAAGGAAGGATCCCAAAGAATCGATCTTTCTTTTAGTTGTTGAATCTCTCTTTGATTGATCAATGTGTGATATTCCGAATCCTCATTACTAATCGAATCGAAAGGGTCTCTGGATTGATCAGAAGATCCTTTCAATTGGCTAGAATTCGTTACTTGAACGAAAATAGATCTTGTGGAATCATATTGAATATTTGACGATACATTCCGTACCTTGCTAAAAAACCGATCCTTGCTTACCAACCACACATTGTCTAACCAAATCCAACTCTCTCTCGATACGTTCCTCAAAAAATCCGACTCGTGCAGATTCTTCCCCCAACTAACGAAGATATCTTGGCGGAATTGCCACATATGAAATTGAGCACAATTTTGCAAAGAAATACCCCACTTGTTTCTCGAGAAGAGATGGGAAACATGTTCAATCTCATTTGATTGAATAGTTGACTCAGCTCCTTGTTGTTTGAAGAAACCCTCCACTTCAATTGGTCTTTTTTCACGAAAAGCAGACATGAGATAACAAATCCAGTGTTTCACTAAGATTTCGAATAGCTGGCCCGAATTCAAGTTGATTATGTTTCGCTTCTTCCTCAGAGAAAGACGATCAAACAATTCCCAATCATGGTCCTTGCGGATCGGATCATCCGTATAGGATACAAAAAGAAACTCCAGATATTTGATATCTTTCTCTTTAAATGAGATCTCAATTCCAGCTACGGTTTCCTTAGATATCTTACAACTAGAATTCCACCTTTTTCCGATCCGGTTCCTCCACCACCGCGAACCCCAGTTAGAGTCAGGCATGATACACTTTTTCGTTATTGGGAGAACCCAAGTACTCTCTTTCGGATCCATGAAACAACTCTCAGAGATCTTTTTCCCTTTTGGAAGATAGAGGAGCGAAACAATCAACCTATTAATATTGGAAGACCAAAAAGATTCTTCCGATGTATCATTTCTGGGTCCAATGGAATTCATAGGTATAGGAAGAAGCCCCATCAAATAGAGATTTTTTCTTTCGACCATATTTCGATTGTTAATACGATATATAAGGACCGCTACTACAAGCAGTACTACACCTTTGATCGTGAAATATCGATTGCTTGTTGAACCCTGTGAATCGCGTGAAAGGAGGATACTCCAAATTCGGGGGTCAAAGAGTTTCATAAAACGTTCTTGGTGGAAAAAAATGTGAGTGAAAGATCCCACTGAATCGAATTTGGTCCATGAATCTAAGAAATAGTGAGAATTCTTGATCTCTCTCAATATCTCTCTCAATTCGAAGATCCAGGATTTGAATTGATGTCGTTTCATTGATTCCTGTTTCATTGATTCCTCCTAAAGATTTCATTTCAATTGGAATTTGGTTATTCACGATGTACGATGATCCCTGTTAAGCATCCATGGCTGAATGGTTAAAGCGCCCAACTCATAATTGGCAAATTCGTAGGTTCAATTCCTGCTGGATGCACGCCAATGGGAACGTTCAATAAGTCTATTGGAATTGGCTCTGTATCAATGGAATCTCATCATCCATACATAACGAATTGGTATGGTATATTCATACCATAACATATGAACAGTAAGAACTAGAATTCTTATCAATACTGGAACTCATAGGGAAGAAAATGGATTTATGGATGGAATCAAATATGCAGTATTTACAGACAAAAGTATTCGGTTATTGGGGAACAATCAATATACTTCTAATGTCGAATCAGGATCAACTAGGACAGAAATAAAGCATTGGGTCGAACTCTTCTTTGGTGTCAAGGTAATAGCTATGAATAGTCATCGACTCCCGGGAAAGGGTAGAAGAATGGGACCTATGGGACATACAATGCATTACAAACGTATGATCATTACGCTTCAACCGGGTTATTCTATTCCACCTCTTAGAAAGAAAAGAACTTAAAAAAAAATACTTAATAACACGGCGATACATTTATACAAAACTTCTACTCCGAGCACACGCAATGGGGCCGTAGACAGTCAAGTGAAATCCAATTCACGAAATAATTTGATCTCTGGACAGCGTCATTGTGGTAAAGGTCGTAATGCCAGAGGCATCATTACCGCAAGGCATAGAGGGGGAGGTCATAAGCGTCTATACCGTAAAATAGATTTTCGACGGAATGAAAAAGACATATCTGGTAGAATCGTAACCATAGAATACGACCCCAACCGAAATGCATACATTTGTCTCATACACTATGGGGATGGTGAGAAGAGATATATTTTACATCCCAGAGGGGCTATAATTGGAGATACCATTGTTTCTGGTACAGAAGTTCCTATCTCAATGGGAAATGCCCTACCTTTGAGTGCGGTTTGAACCATTGATTTACGTAATTGGAAGTAACCAATTAGGTTTACGACGAAACCTAGAAATCAATCACTGATCCAATTTGAGTACCTCTACGGGATAGACCTCAACAGAAAACTGAAGAGTAACGGCAGCAAGTGATTGAGTTCAGTAGTTCCTCATATAAAATTATTGACTCTAGAGATATGGTAATATGGAGAAGACAAAATTGTTTGAAGCACCGACAGAACCGGAAGCGCCCCTTGTTTCAAAGAGAGGAGGACGGGTTATTCACATTTCATTTGATGGTCAGAGGCGAATTGAAAGCTAAGCAGTGGTAATTCTACCCCCGGGGAAAAATAGAGATGTCTCCTACGTTACCCGTAATATGTGGAAATATCGACGTAATTTCATAGAGTCATTCGGTCTGAATGCTACATGAAGAACATAAGCCAGATGATGGAACGGGGAGACCTAGGATGTAGAAGATCATAACATGAGTGATTCGGCAGATTTGGATTCCAATATATCCACTCATGTGGTACTTCATCATACGATTCATATAAGATCCATCTGTCTAGATATCATTATATACATCCAGAAAGCCGTATGCTTTGGAAGAAGCTTGTACAGTTTGGGAAGGGGTTTTGATTGATCAAAAAGAAGAATCTACTTCAACCGATATGCCCTTAGGCACGGCCATACATAACATAGAAATCACACTTGGAAAGGGTGGACAATTAGCTAGAGCAGCGGGTGCTGTAGCGAAACTGATTGCAAAAGAGGGTAAATCGGCCACATTAAAATTACCGTCTGGGGAGGTCCGTTTGATATCCAAAAACTGCTCAGCAACAGTCGGACAAGTGGGTAATGTTGGGGTGAACCAGAAAAGTTTGGGTAGAGCCGGATCTAAGCGTTGGCTAGGTAAGCGTCCTGTAGTAAGAGGGGTAGTTATGAACCCTGTAGACCATCCCCATGGGGGTGGTGAAGGAAGGGCCCCAATTGGTAGAAAACAACCCACAACCCCTTGGGGTTATCCTGCGCTTGGAAGAAGAAGTAGAAAAAGGAATAAATATAGTGATAGTTTGATTCTTCGTCGACGTACTAAATAGGAGAGAAAATCGAGAATATGTTTCTTCGTCTTTACAAAAGAAAAAAAGATAGGAGTAATTAGCTGTGACACGTTCACTAAAAAAAAATCCTTTTGTTGCTAATCATTTATTAGCAAAAATTGAAAAGCTCAACATCAGG
>JAJJMC010022582.1:0-11551 GCA_023531435.1 Papaver californicum
TTAATCACATAGGTTGTTAGATTTACCTGATTCCTGATTCCTGGTACATTTAAAATTATTTAAAAATCAAATTTAGGTTATTTAGTCTTTTTCTTACTCCTGGAATTTTCTAGAATTAATTTAAATCATTATTTTCTAAAATCATTACCTTCACAAGTTCGAGTAACGAACCTTTATTTACCACTATAAAAACCACATCAGGCGTGTACAAGGTTCTCTGTAGAAAAGGAAAAGAGGAGGCGTCAGGTTCTGTTGAAGTCTGTGGCGGAAAGAGAGACTGTACAGGAGTTCTGAGTCTGTACTGAAGAGGACGGCGATTGGAGGTGTGAAGACGGATTCCACTACAGGGACGCGAATCTATTATCGGTTAAATCATCTCTACTCATCTTCTAATTAATTTTATGGGTTTTGAGAAACCCTTCTCCATGTTCTAAATTAATTTGTAACTAGGGTTTAATGTTGAAACCACTTACAGTTTTAGATCAATTGAATTAAATATTTGATACAGACCCTTATGATTTAAATAGATTAAATTCATGACTTTAAACAATTGTATTGTCGTTTATGGTGCATGCTTGGCCTATGGTTTTGATGTTCCATGTTTCTGGTATACAGTTGTTATTCTAAAAATATATTTGTCTACTTATTTGATATTCCATGCTTAGGTTAAATCTTTTGATGGGGTATACTTAGAATAACCAAGTATTATTTGTAGACCTTTAATTAGTTTCGTACAATTTTCTCGCTAGCGCAATTTTATGGTGTATGCTTGAGACTAGGGCTTTTTGATGCATCATGTTTAGGGCGTCCCAGCGATATTTGCGACTCTAAATATTCATGAATTAAATAGTGGGGGATACTGGAAAACCCTAGTTACCGACTCTCTCAACTTGGTCACATTTTATTAGTTTAGTTAGTTTATTATATTATTTATCAATCTAAAAATCACAAAAATATTCTTCTTGGTTAGTTTATTAGAGATATTAATTGCAGTATTTCCCCGCTCTTTGTGGGTTCGACCCGTACTTGCCGTTGTCTACTAGTTAGACGCCGTGCGATTACGGTTATTTATATTGGGTAATTCCAAATCACATCACTGGGCTTGAATATAATCTGGAGCCGAGGACGGCTCCAATTTAAGGTGGTGGTATTCTAATATTCCAATTCGGCAGGTAGGGTTAGCCGAAGGAATATAGGTAATGGTTTTTCCTTTCCTAACACCGAGGCCTTTTCAACACAGTTGACTTTAGAGTTGGTAAAATGCTTTGCAGTTAAGCGTGCTCGGGCGGGAGCAATCCAGGGATGGGTTATGTCATAGGAAGATACTGTTGGATGACCACAGCAGCACCCGTTAAAAGCCTCACACTTCCGGATACCCGCAGTGGTTAAGTGGAGATAGTATCGGTAGAGGGTCGGACCATTACAGGTAGAATGTATGAATCATGTGGAGTTAAGAGATCAGTTGATTAGCTAGGAGTATGAAAGAACACTTGCGGGCATTGACACAGTCCACAAGCATCAATCTCTATCTTGCAGGACTTTTTGGACAGACACCTTCTCAGAGGGGAAGAGCGCGAAATTGAGAAGTGCATAATCTACATATTTGGAGTGTCAATTTCATGCTAGTATTTGCTAGGTTTCTTGTGAATTATTGTGTATTGTGTTTTTTTTTGTTTAGTTATCTTTTATTAGGTGAAATCATTTAAAAGAAGTGATAAAGGAGAGACCAGGTGAAACTTTTCCAAATCCAGGATTTCTTGTGATCATCTTGTAAAGGACGACGAAACGAAGCCAACGGCGAATGATTCCCTAATCATCTTTCTTTCTTATTATTTTCTTTATTGTTATATTTAGTTAATTAATTCATGAACTCCCCTTTTCTGTGGGGATGATCCTTATGACCATTATATTACCAGTTAATTAGAGGGAAATATCTCGAGTAATTTTGTTGCACTTACGACACGCATATGAGATACACAAGAAAATCTGAATATCATGTGCTACCTCCACAACCAAGGTCTCATCGTGCCAGTCCATAAGATCTCAATCAAGAATACAAAAGAAATATAGACTTTGGCACATCTCTAGTTCATCCTTGTGATTTCATTGGATCTGACGATGGATCTCAACCAAGAGCAAGCCAAGGCTTTGGGGATTTGCTAGACCGGGGCCATTACACATCCCACTGGCCTAGGAATGATTAGTTTCTTTTTATTTAATATTTGTAATCCAAATTGAGATTAAGAAATTAACTATTTATGTAAACAAAATTAATTTATAAAAAAAATACTAATTATATTTCACATTCAATTAAAATTTAACAACGTATTTTCTGTAGTAGCATGTCTCTATATTTTTAAAACCCCATATGTCCAATCAGAAAATCCTGCATAATGAGCTTCATAAGTAAAAGCTTTCCTTTTGCATCTTCTCCATTCTTCTCGAGATCACAATACAACCTCATCATTAGTTTCACCCCTTAATCGATATCGTTTGACAACTTGAACTAAAGCAATAAATTTTTCCACATGTATTCTTATAGTTTGATATCGACAAAACAACCCATCCATATGTATTCTTATAGATTCTTCTCCATTAACTCATACTCACTAAATCATTTTACCGTTGTTCCGCATTCCTTGTCGGATAGCATACAACAAAGTTTCTACATACAGATAGATCTTCATCAATGGTAAACTCTGCCAGATTAATATATGGTTGAGCCATATGGGTGTAAAATAAGTTGGAGAAGATGTGATTTGGGAAATGAAAATACTTGAATTTATAGAACTATTTTATAGCCGTTGTATGAAACAAGCCGTTGTCGACTCAATCTAGGTCGATTGTCTCAATTTACAACCACAACGGCTATATCATTTATAATTTCGAGTTTAGCCGTTCATCTAGGTTTATTCAAACAGCTACTTATGATTTTAGCAATAAACTAATTCAATTATAAATTTTTAATTAAATATACTTTAATTTCAAAAGGAATTAACAAGCTTAACCAAAATTAAAATTAGATTAAATTAACTAAAATTATATTAAACCATCAATATCTATTATATTAATTTAATATGCTACGCTCTTTTAGAATATATAAACTAGCGCAGTAAAAATTAAATTAAATAAACACTTCTATGAAATTCTCTGACAATATTGGACCTCATGTTTATCTTCACTTGAAGGATTTTCCATTCGATGCGCTTTTTACAAGATTTTCCCTGGTTTTTGTGTACAGTCGTACGGTTTACTTTCAAATTTTATTTTCCTTCGATTTTCTTGCCTTGAACTCTTTTTTTTCTTATAGATGCAGATTTGACTTGTTTAAAATCTAAAACTTGAAGACCTCTTTGTTTTTTCTCATTCTCAATTTTCTTATAACCATCATATTTCTTATTAATAGCATCTTTGAATATGACTCCAGAAAAATCAAGTTGGGTTGCAACTTTTGCCATTTAAAAAAAAAAATGTAAACAAAAGATGAGAATAAGAGTTTGAGATGGAAAATTAAGATTGAAGTGAAAGTAGAAGAATTTTGTAGTGGATAAGGTATGATTTTGGAGTTGAAAATGTTTGAATTTTTAGGGAGAGAATCATAGTCGTTGGATTATAGCCGTTGAGATTCGACCGTTGTCGCATTATGTTGAGTCGCTCGGACCAAGATAGGCTGACGCTCGGCTCTAGTTGAACCTAGCATCGGCCTAGCGTGGGCCGAGTGGCTCAACATGAGTCGATCGTCTCAAACCTGGACGATCGACTTAACTTGAGTCTCGATGGGAAAACTCTTACAAATATTCATTTGTTAGGTCGTTTTTTAGGTTTTCCCATCCTACTGTGGGGGGAGCGGTAATTGGAAAATTATCCCACAATTATAAGCAAGGTCCGGGTTCGGGTCCAGTGGTACCCGTGAGGACACGGACCTATTGACAGCCCTAGCTTTAGCCCACGATTTATAGTGTTATTTCCTATAGAACTAAAATTACAGTGTGAGACAGTCACATCGTAATTTGTTACACCTGCTTCTAAGTTCTTCGGTCTCGCTTCCACTTTGCCAGACCCGTTAGTTGTTCTGTCACTCTCGAAATTGTCTCTTCTCGCTAGAGTCCAACAGTAAAGGTCTCCCAAGAATGATCTCCCAAATATAGACCAAGGTTTTGTTTCTAAATTTTTTTTCAGATGGGATTTATAAATTCACATAAAAGAGCACCCCGTTAATCTTAGGATGGTGGAAGGTGCTACATCATCATCTACAAATGGGAGATCAAATAGGGAAAACCTCTAGTGACCTCGTTCTTATCAAATGCGTTAAATGACTTGTCTCTCGTTAAAACTCAATTTTCCATCCTTTACTCCGCTTTCCATGTGTCTCCATCCTGTTCTTCCGTGGTAGATATTTTTGGTGAAGCGGGGAGATCCAATCTTTGTTCTCCTACTCTCCTCGTCCATTCCTTAAAGATGCTTTCACATGTTCGATGGATATTAATTACTATATATAAAATACTAAACGTTTAACCTTTCCTTCTACAAACAGACGTTATCATTAAAAAATAAATAAATACTACCTCCGTTTCAGAAAAAGAGTTACTTTCACTTTTTTAAATTGGCCTATTTTAGGCTAAAATGAAAAAGTGATGATAACACTTTTCCAAAAATGGAAGGAGTATAGAATTAGGTAAAACGTCCGGCAGAATTGGAGTGCTACAACAAAAGTTGAGCATCTATTAGAGAATGTGACTGAGTTCATATTATGATGCAAAATATGTTCATTAATCTTATAATTAAGGAGGCAATTTGGAAAATCAACGGAGACACCAAAAATAGTAAAGATAGGTTGTCTTTTTTTGTACCTAATTTTCAGGGATTGGAAAAACAAGCCCTTGCTGAAGTCCCAGCTCAAATCTTCTGCTTAATCTCCTGTTCAAGGAACTCTATCATATTCTCCATTTTAATTCTAGATAATCTCTATGCACCTTTCTTTGCAAAATCAAATGCAGAAGAAGGATTGTTCTCTTCAATCGCATAGTTTTCTCCTTGATTTGCCGATTGATGTTTCTACCTTTTTATCTTTTTTCCTATATGCAGTACAAGAAAAACGGGTTTGTCTCATGGCCTTCGTGTTAATGAGAAGCGTCCAATAAAGGTATTTATATCCTAGGTAATTGGTTAAAAAGGTAGAAGTTCATAAAGGAGGTAAACTTGGGGACGTGTCGGTCATAATGAAGAAGTGGAAGCGGTTTTGTGTGGAACTCAGAGACGTGGCGACGATTTAAAACTTTTCGAGTTCTGTTCCCATCCTGCCCTTATTCGGATGACAAGAGAAGAGGTAAAATTTAGGGACGAAAAATCACGTCGCCACATGTTTGTACCTCGAGGCATGAGTATGGGAGAGACGAATACAAAGTAAGCATTGAAGTGAATCTCAACCAACTTAGGGATCTCCGTCTACCTCCTGAAATCATGACACATGGAAAGCATTAACTAAGGATCAACGGCCGAGTTTGAATTGGGTAGTTGGACATTTAATGCGTGAAAAAATCAGTCATATCAACAGTATGTTAGTTGTCGAGACATGTGGAGAAACACTATTGGACGAAGAACAGAGAGGAAGCGACAACTATAACGAAGAATATTGGCAAACGTCTCAGCGAAGCAAAGTTGCAATGAAGATGAATTCTCTTCCAAGAAATCTTTAGCGAAGACGTCACCTGCGAAATAAATCAATTTGTCACCCATTATCATAATTTGTCTATAAATACCAGCAAAAATAATGTAAAGAGGGTTGAACATTCTTTGTAAGGTTCAGAGAGAGAGAGATAACCAGTGAGAACAATATTGTGTTAAGGCTAAGAGTTTGTAATCTTCATCATATAATAGTAAAATCAACTCGTGGATGTAGGTTTTAACACCGAACCACGTAAATATTTTGTGTTCTTTATTTTACTCATGATTTTGTGAATTCGGACTATATATCTTGACCAAAATCATTGAGAGCAGTTTAAGGTAAGTGTTTGGGTGTTTTGTACGATTTCCTGCAACTACAACTACCAATTCAGATGAGATCATGAATAAAAACCGATTCAAAAATTCATTTAGACAAACACAAATCTCTTTCATAATTTTATATATGAATTTACAAGCTCGTTTTTGATCGATAATAGATTATTAACATTTCTAAGTTTTTCACAGAGCGATGATCATTCAACTAATGTCTATATAATATCGAAGGGACACTCCATTTATTGGGTTTTGTTTGAGTTATATTTTGAATCTGTGATCGATGTTTTAGTTAACCCAGTATCCCAGCTAATAAGACGTAACGTGCAAATATCCAAATTAAACGACCATTCACACAGAGCTATCTGTTGAAGGCCCAAAGTATTAGGGATGTCAATGATGTGTTTTAGAATAGTGGTAAAAAGTGTTCGATTCTCGAACTTGTGAAGGTAATGATTCTAGAAAATAATGGACTTAATCTAATTAAATAAAAATCATGAAAATAAACTAGAGAAGATTTTTAGAAAATATGGAGAAAACCAGGAATCAAGATTCAGTTATTTCTAACAATTTATGTGATTAATCATGCAATTCTTTTAAATAAATTAAGCTCTGATAGACACATTTTAGTGTCTAAATTACACCTTAATTTCTAGTGAGTTAGTATTCGATTTTGTGTCTATTACGTGTTTTTATGCTTTTGTAGGTACATTAGAAGAATAAAGATTTGTGAAAAAATTGGCTCAAAAAGTATTCAAAGCACCCGGAAATATGGATCAAGGCACCCACACTTTGGATTGGGGCACCCTTGGATCGGGATGAGCTGGATCGGACCAACTCAGCGGGTCAACTCGGCCCAGTCAACTCGGTCAAAGTCAGTTGACCGAGTCAAAGCTTCATCGAGTCAAAGCTTCATCGGCAGCAGAATTTCGATCCAGTTTTTTTAGCGATTTCATCACAAATTGATAAGTACCAAATCTAATTAAAGGTTCGTATAATCGATTAGAAGCTCTAGAAGCCGAAGATAAGGGCTGGAGAAGCATGAATTTGGACGGAAACAGGAACACATCCCTGTTTTGGATTACTACTGATTTCTCATCAAATCACCGAGTTATAATGGGATTAAAACATCCTAGAAGATTCACAGGGCCTATATAAAGAGTTTACAAGCCTCAGAAATAGGGACAGAAGCCTAGGGAGCGATTCAGAAGAAATCCGGTGAAGTTCCGGTGCCGCCGGTGACCTGCTGGTGCTCCGGCCGGCGTGTTCTTCATCCACCATCACCGAAGAAGACGACTCAGTAACATTTATAAGTGTTGCTGTTCCACTGTTGCAGCTCTGCTCCTGTTGCGTTAAGTTTTGAACGTTCTGTTGCTTAAAGCTCTTTGTAACAGCTGAACCCTGTTCTGTGACACTTATATACGTATCTGTTCAGCTGTTGCACTATTTTTAAACCTTGTAATCAATATTTTGAGCAATGAAATCAACTTTTGAGCAAGTTTTCTTCACCATGAGGTAAGTTTATTTACTGGGATGATGGATAAGGTAATTTTCTCAATTTTATGTGATTTAATTATTTTCTAATAATTATTTATAATTCTTTTATCATTAAAATTGCATAGTTTTGAATAGTAAAAACGGTTTTCTTTCAACAGTTGTGCTTTGCTTGATGGATTATGCTTAATTAATTAATTTTGATAGTCCATGCTTGTGATTTACCTCTGTTTGTTAGCATAACAAAACCAATTTTGGCAATTATTTGGGCTTCAATTAAATTAAAAAGAATTATCTGATTAATCACATAGGTTGTTAGAATTACCTGATTTCTGATTCCTGGTACGTTTAAAATTATTTAAAAATCATAGTTAGGTTATTTAGTCTTTTTCTTACTCCTGGAATTTTCTAGAGTTAGTTTAAATCATTATTTTCTAAAATCATCACCTTCACAAGTTCGAGAATCGAACCTTTATTTACCACTTTCTAAAATTACATCAAGCTCAAATATTGCCAAAACAGGTTTTATGCAAACAAGCAGAGGTAAATCACAAGCATGGGACATCAGAGGTTGTCAACCCAGCATGACCCATCAAACAAAAACACCACTACTGAATGAAAACCGTTTTCTATTTCGAAACTATGCAATTTTTATAAGTAAAGAATTATAAATAATTAATTAAAAATAGACTTATAACATAAAATTGAGAGAAAAACCTCCTCCATCATCCCAGTAAATAAACTTAGCTCATGGTCGAGAAAACTTGCTCAAAATACTCTTTCATTGCTCAAAATATTGATTACAAGGTGAAATAGGTGTAACACAGCTAATTTGATACGCGTATATGCGTTACAGAAGAAGGTTCAGCTATTACACAAAGGATTAAGGCAACAGAAAGGTAAAGAGGAAACGCAACAGAACAGTTTGAATCAACAACAGATGTAGATGTTGCTGAGTCGTCTTCCCCGGTGATGGCTGGATGAAGAACACGCCGGCCGGTGCAGTAGCAGGTGATCGGCGGTGACGGAAGTGGCCGGAATTTCTCTGATTTGATTTCTGGGTCTGCATGATGATTTCTCTTCGCTTCTCTTGGTTTATATAGGGTCTACAAACCCTAGAGAGAGTTCTAAACCTAATAGAACTCTCTCAAACAACTCACAAATTCAATTCCTAATCGGAACAGGAATCCGGCCAAGTTCATGATTTCTGAGCTGATCCTTCGGGATTCTTTTGCTGTTTCTCGATTGCTCTGAACTCTAGTTGCAATGGGTTGCTTTTAATTTCATCAAATCCCATCAATTTCGTCAATCTGAAGTATCCAGTAGCTTCTCCGATGAGCTGGATCGGTGACTCGGCCGGGTTGAATCGCTGGGTTGACTCGCCGATTCTAGGGTGTCCCTTATCCATTCTTGGGGTGCTAGTAACACTTGTCCTTGGGTGCCTTTATCACTTTTTGAGCCAATTTTTTCACAAATCTTTATTCTTCTAATGTACCTACAAAAGCATAAAAATGCGTAATATATGCAAAAATCGAATACTAACTTAATAGAAACTAAGGTGCAATTTAGACACTAAAATGTGTCTATCAGTCAACATGTCCGGTGTCCCTAGTGGACGAGTTTGTCTCGTGAGGGTTTACAAGAGATATACCCACAAAACCTGAAACTAGATCTTAGCAGCACGTCAACAATTAAGGGTAAACACTAAACAAGCTAGTTAGTTGGCTACTCAGATATTCGGCTATAGGGACCATTACCCTTTATGAATCCAATCACTGTACATGAGTGTTAACTCAAACATACTAAAATTCATATCTAAGACAACATAGTTCTACTCAGACAGTTATCTAACCACCCATCACATGAAAAGACTTAGAAGATGAATGTAGACTGTAGAAAGTCGCAAATGATGTTGACCAAGGCGAATGATGTGTCCCATATCTGTCTGAAGGTCAGTACCGAGATGAAACCTAGTGTGTCGAGATACTCCCCATTTATTTTCAACGGTTACTACTAACTAAAATATTTACAAGTTCCCATGGATCCTGCGTTCCACGCTTGCTTAGGCGACGGAGACAGGGAGAGCTTTAAAATACCAAATACTATTTTTTTTCAATTTTTTTCTAACTTTTTTCGAATTTTTTTTCTTTTTTTTTTTTGTTTTTTTTTTTTTCTTTCTGACACCTAATACATGTGTGTTCCCATGGATCCTTCATTCCACGCTTGCTTAGGCGACGGAGACAGGGGGACCACACACATAACACTAAAACACTACCGTATTATTCATGTGGGGCATGATCTCAACACACTAAACGTCATTCCAGCGCTAATTAACATGTCGATGCTAGGACCCACCAATACTCTCAGAGAAACACGAAATTGCAAATAATAAAATAGAACGTGATGTGGTGGTGACAACTATCATGTTATTTCTAATACCTGAACTCTGTCTCCTTTATGAATAGACCATCTAGCTGGGCACACCAATCCTTATAGCAAAATGGCTAAGTTTCCATCTACCTAGAGTGGTTAGTGTCACCCTGAATTGTTCACATGCTTCTAAATTCCAATCGTATTAATCCTAAAAAGTCTCCCAATACCCCCAAACTTAAATTAAACAGTGTCCTTAATGTTTCTAAACACTGCACGAAAATGAAATAGGGAAAGATATTACCGTGTCGCATGAGCATAAGTTACCTCCTTAAATCATATAGCAATAATCGGAACAACTTTGGATCATCTGAATCAAATAGTGTTATCCACAATAGAAGGAAACAGCAGCAAGCTACGAAGATAAACAATCTGAACACACTTTGATCCCTATTTAGGTAAACCACATCGACCAGAGGATTGGTTTTTGGCAACTGAACTTCTTTCTGAACAGGAGGATCAGTGGATCTAGCTCGAAGATGATCTTGTACAATGGCAGACGTGCATATGTCAGGTCCCAAGCTAGGGACCTTCCTAAGAGTTAATGGTATAACACATGGAGAATGATAGTCACCCCCAAACTTAGAGTTTTCAGTGTCTCTAGATACACTAATAACAATTTCCCTCATTTCCGGATCGTCAGATTCTCGAAATAATCAATTGCTTCTTCTAAATTACAATCTGGTGGTGCAGAACCTAACAAAGTGCTTACTTCATTAATAACACTATCATTATCGCCATCAATTCTATAGTTGGCTAGGCATTTCTCTAATGGATCTTCTAATGGGTCGAGCCTACGCTGTATCTCCCTAGACGGTTTGGATTCCTCCTCTGAATGGATCTGGTGCATACAAACTGTTGGGCTAATTCCCTTAATATCTCCTATGGTCCATCCTAAAGCTTTCTTATTGTCCTGAAGCACGGTTACTAGCCTATTCTCTTGGTCACTATCCAAATCTGAAGCTACAACCACAGGTAAGGTCTCTGATGGGCCTAACTCATCAAACTCTAATCCAAAGTGGGCTAGACATTTTTCTAACGGGTCTTCTATCAAAGTGTTTGGTAATGACTCCTGAACTGGGGTCTCTATCATGTTGACGGTTTCTAAGGTGGGGTCATCTAGCTCAGGTGGTTGATTACTAATGTTGAAGATATTCAGCTCAATAGTCATGTTACCAAAAGACAAGTTCATAACACCGTTACGGCAGTTAATGATTGCATTAGATGTTGCTAAGAACGGGCGACCTAGTATAACCGGTATATGATTCTCTGGATCAGGCACAGGTCTGGTATCAAGCACAACAAAGTCCACTAGATAAATAAATTTATCCACTTCAATCAAAACATCCTCTATGACACCACGAGGAATTCTCACAGACCTATCAGCTAACTGCAAAGTCATCTAAGTCGGTTTCAAATCGCCTAGTCCTAGATGGAGGTACACATGGTACGGCAGTAAGTTCACACTGGCTCCTAAATCGAGTAAGGCTCTTTCTACCCGGTAGTTTCCTATTGTGCAAGCTATGGTTGGGGAACCTGGGTCTTTGTACTTAAGGGCCGTACTACTCTGTATAATTGAACTTACATGACTAGCTAGAAAAGCTTTCTTATGTACGCTAAGTTTTCGCTT
>JAJJMC010022586.1:0-11522 GCA_023531435.1 Papaver californicum
GAAGGAAGAAGAGAAATGTGAATGGCATATATATGTTGTTCCTATTGTTGGTGTTGAAGGTAGTCCTTTTTTATCAAGGAGTTAAATAAGAAGCATACTTGTTGTGGTGGAGTTGTAAACAGCCCACATATGTTGAAGAAACTAATTAGTAGCTTGATTCTCGAAGAGATTAAACAGAATCCAAAGAAGAAGACAAAGGATATTATGAATCAGTTTACAAGAGTGTATGGCTTTGACATTAGTCGTTATTATGCATATGCAGGGAAAAGGCATGCATTGAATATTACATGGGGAAATAACGAGAAATCATTTATCTACTTGAAATGGTATACCAACAAATAGACTGAAACCAATCCCGGATCTCGTGTTGTTTTGGAAGTTGAAAATGGGACTCAAAAATTTCAGAGATTGTTTATCTCTTTCGGAGCATGCATTCGTGGATTCAATTACTGTCGTCCTTTATTATTCCTTGATGCAACCCGTTTGAAGAGCAAATACCTTGCTCATATCATGGCAGAAACAGGTCTAACCGAGAATGACGGTAAGTTTCTTAAACATTCTATTTGTTTCTGTTGGTTTCATCATTTTTATATGCTGAGATATTTTTTTCTTTTCTGTTTCAGAAATCTATCCTTTAGCTTATGCTATGGTTTCATCGGAGAATGACGCAAACTGGAAATGGTTTTTGGAGAATTTGAATAGAGCCCTTTCTCCTCTGCGCAAAAAGCTTACTTTTGTGAATGATCGAGGTAGTGGTTTGGTGAATCAAATTCCTGTTGTATTGCCGGATGTTGTTCATGGTTGGTGTTATTGGCATATGAAGAACAATATCAATGCATACTTGCAGAAGGCCAATAAGGTTTATAACAATTATGTGTTGGGATTGTTTGAAAAATGTGTGTATGCTAATACACATATATAATTTTCAGAGAACTGGAAGAAGTTGTTGCAGGTCAAAAAATCAGAAGTTACAAGGTTATCTGAGTAGAGCTCCGGTTGATAAATGGGAAAGTATTTATTTCCCGGGTCGTCGTTATGCTAGGTTGTGTTCGAATATCGCTGAGAGTTTCAATAGTTGGATCCTTGAAGAGAGAGAGAAAATCATATAGCCATCATGGTTGATGAGATCAGAGTGAAGCTTATGAATCAAATATGTGTACGCCGCGAGGAATGTGCAACCTTATTGAAGTGGCGAGAAACTTTATGTCCAGAATTTAAAATTGAGCTCTACAACAACAAGATGCATGGTCGTGAATACAGTGTCACCAAGTCGTCGCAATATGTGTTTGAAGTTCATTTGACATTAACCCAAAAGGTCGATTTGCAAAGAAGAACATGTTCTTGCAACCGTTGGCGCATCAACGGTTTCCCTTGTGCCCGCGTTATCCTTGTATCATGATAAATGAAGAAGATATGTATAAGTATGTCGAATTCTACTTTAAAGTAAAGTTCTACCGTGAATCCTATGCAAGAGCAATTAATCATGTCCCTACAGTTGAAAAGCATGCGATTGTATCTCCAAAATTTGTTTTCTTGGTCCTGATACTCTACCACAATCAGGTCGTCCAATGAAGAAGAAGATAATTCCTAATACAGGTTCAGTTCTCAATAAGAAGATGAGAACTTGTGGTAGATGCCATGTTTTGACTACCCATAACCGAAGGACATGCCATGCGCATCAGATTTGAAGTTATTTCGACTACAATTCATTGACTTTTATTTTCAGTTTTCGTTTAGACTACTATATGTATTAATCTATATTTTCTGATTTATTCTTTTTTCTATATTTTTTACAGTTAAACATGTTAATTTGTTACAGGTGTTTCATGTTTGTTTATTTTTAGATTAAGTTTTTCAGAGTTGCAGGCACTTGTCTAGAATTCTGTTACTAGATAAGTAAGCCTCCCAAACAAAGTTTAACACAACTTTGTGTAACTACTCAAGATCAAAACTTACAAGAAACTCAAGAACGCTCAAGAACACTCAAGAACAAAAGAGAATGATTTGAATGAGAGAAGTAAGTGTGTATTGCTCTCTTTACTTGAATACTTGGATTGTTGGATGATTACAAATGAGAATGGCATCCCTATTTATACTAGTTGGGAGCCAAGAATGTTCTAGAGATTTATCTAAGATCTATACAAGTGTATGGCTAAGATCTACTTCTAGATTATTCTACTCTTATCCACAAATATCTACACCATTCTAAAATATTCTAAGAAAAGGACAAATGAGAGAAGATTCTAGAATGGGAGGCTAGCCATTTAGCCAAAGAGGCTAGCCAAGGTGGTGCACAAGGATGAATTAACCATGTGTTGAGCCATTTGGTGCACCCTTGTGACAAACAGCCTTCACCCAAAAGCGAATGTCAAGACCCTGCTAGCTAGGCACCAGGGTCTCAGTATTTTGCATTCTAAGATCTCTGGCACGCTCCTTTAGTCAGTAGAATTGGATCATTAGCTTTGTCGTCCTTCCTTAACCCCGACACCCACCCCGCGAAAGGAACAAAGCAACTGAAACCTACGACGTTTGACCGACTTCTTAATCAAAAATATTGCGCCACATTTTAGGAGTGGGATATTTTTGATCAAGCATGTTGCCTACTAGCTTGATTCTATCGTTGGATAGTTGGCATTGTGGTCATATCTCTGATAGGGACTTGTTTTTATCTATTTGGTCCGAAGTTGGTGGATGCTCCTCTCTATCCAAATAGCATTCCACGTGTCAACAAATAATCAAGGGAGATGTTTAAGTTGTATAGAGACACTACACCTAGCGAGTGTCCTAATATTATTTGAACTCCTCCATATATATGTCTATGATAATGAAATGATCAACAACAATATCTTTTTTCAAACCCATGGAGATATTCAGTTACAAGGAAATAGAAGCTGCAACAAAAGAGTTTTCACTGTCTAGATTAATAGGTAAAGGAAGCCATGGATGTGTTTACAAAGGAGTTCTCAAAGGTGGAAAGATAGTTGCTGTCAAGAAACCATCAAAGGGTCTTCAAATCCTTCAAGACAACACAAAGCTCGACAATGAAATCGGCATACTGTCATCTCTACCAAAGACTCAATATATTGTGAACCTTGTTGGAGTCAGTCATGATGTGTTAACTCGTCAGAAACTTCTTGTTATTGAATTCATGTCTAATGGTTCTCTTCATCATTCATTACATAATAACTCGGCTAACCCACCAACCTGGTCGAAACGTGCATTTATAGTTCTTCGACTCGCTCGGGCTATACAGATACTACACGATTCAAAACCGTCAGTGATTCATAGAGATATCAAATCTTCTAATATTCTTTTTGACTCCAATTGGAACCCTAAATTAGCTGATTTTGGTCTCTCAGTTAGACTTGCAAATGATTCTGAGTCACTGAGTTATAATCCGAGTCAACCCGCTGGTACAATTGGTTACTTAGACCCGAGTTACACAACACCCTGTAAACTAAGTACAAAAATCGATGTGTTTAGTTTTGGGGTTGTGGTTTTAGAGATTTTTAGTTGTAGAAGAGCTATAGATGTAAGCATGGAAACATCTTCGATAGTCGAATGGGCGTTACCGTTGATTAAAAATCATAGGGTGGCTGAGGTTTGTGATTCGAGAATCGGGTTATTACCTTCCAATATGGTTGGAAGGATACAATGCATGCTTAACATTGCAGCACGCTGCGTTTCATCGGATGATAATTCTAGACCATCAATGACAGAGATTGTAACCGAGCTGGAAGATTGCATCGTCGAACGAGTCCACTTCCCAATCTGGCAAAGTCTTTTTCCGATATACTGCATGATCAGAGACCGAAACCGGGGAGCAAAGACGACAATTCCCAAGTGTAGAAAATATCAAGAAGATGTTTCAAGAGGGAGTAAGGTATTATCAGTCAGGGACATATTAGATGATGATGATGAGGTAGATACTTAACCCAAAAATCTCTGCAAAATTGATGAATCGGTTTGACTCAGTTTACTGAGTGAGTCGAGATTTTAGACAACTCGGGAATGTAAGAACCAATCTGAAAGGACGCAGTCCAAATAGAAGAATCTAATAAAGCAGTTGGGTGCGGAATTCTACAAAACTGCTTTCTTTTCTTTGTTAATTTAATTTAAAATTGGAGCTGCTCGCTCCCCTTTTGTTAAATTCCAAGTGGGTGGCTACAGCTTATACTTCCCTTTCACTTTTTTTTTCTACTCAATTGCTTATATTCTTCGATTATATAGAGAGTTAATTAAAGATGAGAAACTTATGTAAATCATAATTATGATTATGACATTTATATAAAAAATGATTAAACATTCTTAAGTATTTCAATGGAAGTAGACAATATACTTTGGTATGAACAACGCGGCACAGAAACTATCCTTCCGTAAAATGGATTTCTATCTCAGTCCGTGTTATATCCAAACATATCACTATCCAACAATAAATAATTTAATAAATCAAAATATTCACAAAAATCCTATTTAAAATCAATTGTCTAAACTACTCTTTTTTAAACCACTTTCATTTATTTCTTCTCATTCAATTTGTAATGATATTTTTCCCCCCTTCAACCACTTCCCCAATTTCACTCAATTCCGATAAATTAAAATCATCAGAACCAATTCCTGAATCAATATCATCTTCATCTTCATCCATATCATCCTCATCGTCATCACCATCTGCATCACCACCAGTACCTTCAGAATCAAAATCAAAATATGAATTTCTATTATGAAGCTGTTGTTCATCATCATCAATAGCTTTACTGCCTTTCCCACCTCCTCCTCCTATTATTAACTCAGATCTGTCCATTCTATTCACTGTCTATTCTATTCTGTAACAATTTCTCAACCTAACCAAAAATCGAAACAAAATCACTGAACAAAATCAAAAATGGTGAAGAAACAAGAGAAAAAGAAAGATGAAAAGATCAACAAAAAACTTAAGAAAACAGTGAAGAAACAAGATTCTCCAGAAGGTAAATCGAAGTTTCATTGTTCTTCAGTGATTATTTATGGTTGAAAATCGACATGCTCCAATGATTTTTGGTTTCATCAATGAATTTGCGTAATTAGGTTTTATTTCTTATCATCTATTTGTATCATAAAATAGGTTTAGGTTTCATCTGTTTCGAAATTACTGGTTTCAATTACATTTGTTTTCACCTTATTTATTCACGATTCAATTATGTTCAGTTTTGGTTACATCATTTTCACTGTATGGTTGAAACTAACTCTGTTGTTGTTTTTTTTTACTTAATGGCTATTTTGATGGAACCGAAATTGGTTTCATTATTTTCACTGTATGGTTAAAATCAACTTTGTTGGTGTTTTTTTACTTAATGACTATTTTGGTTGAACCAAAATTGGTTTCATCATTTTCACTGTATGGTTGAAACCAACTCTGTTGGTGTTTTTTTACTTAATGGCTATTTTGATGGAACCAAAATTGGTTTTATCATTTTCACTGTATGGTTGAAACCAACTTTGTTGGTGCTTATGGTTTACTTCTGATTTAACATCAGGGAAAAAAATTGAACCGTATAGGTGCTCGTTGCATCATTTGTGTGCGGAGGCTCCTAGCATAAAAACTTTGATACAAAAAAAGAAAAAACACATGAAGGCCCTTGTTGCTTGTCTATTTTTGCGTTTCTTCAAACTGGTCTACGAAGGTACACCACAAGAAGAAAAATTAAAGAAAAGGACGAAAGCAATTCAGATGGTCTTAGGGTCATATTATAAGAGTGTGAAGCGTGTGAAACTAGATTATTTTAAGTTAATGAGAGCAAAGAACATGATATTACAGACCACACCGGAGCAATTCGCTGTGATTTTTGGTCTACAAATGATGAAGGATGTAGATATAGCCAAAGATGATGAGCTGAAGAAAAAGGTAAACATGTTTGCGGTTGAGTACTTTAAGGGAGATAAGAAGATGAGGAAAACTGATATTCTGAGAGTTATGATGGAAACTGCAGCGGATAAACCAAAGCTGAAGACTTCGTCAAGTTATTCGTCCTCTATCTCTTGGTATCAATATTTGTCCCAAACAAAGGTGGGCAGAATCTGACATCAAAATACTTATACCAAGTATTTGAGATGAATAAGGTGTGTTGGCCATATGTTTTCCATGAGTATCTAATTGAGTCTATAATAAAAGCCAAACAAGTTGATGATGTATCTGGTTGCGTAATTTACCCATTGGTAAGTTAATTTTTATTTCTTTTGATTCATAAGTTGTTGTTTTTTACTTTCCCCGAGTTTGATTACTAATTTGAATGTTGTATATTTTTTTTTCCAGTATTGGTTTGCCGAGATGTCAAACATCACTTAAGACAGGAAGGGCACAACATGTACGCAAGGTTCACTACATGGAACCTAGATGAAATATGCAAGACAGTAGTGAATAATTTCGATGATCTTAGCAAAAAACCAGAAATTTTCTCAAAGGTAAAAGCAACAATAGTTCTTGTTTGTTTATACTTTTTAATGTCTGAGACTTAAAATTTTTCACCATTTATTTGGTTCCACCTTATTCCAGATGAAAAACAATGATGGAACCAAAAAAGGTTTCATCCTTTATTTAATTCTACCTTATTCCAGATGAAAAAAATGATAAAATCAAAAAAATTTCCAGCATTTTTCTTGTGTTCTGCAGATGAATGTGAGTAACCGTCAGGGATCGTTCTTGCTTCCATATAATGAACAAGAAATACGCTTGGTTCAGCGCATAGAGGAAGAAGATATTCATGTTGAAGAGTATATTGATCGTGAATTGCAGGTTGGTGATAGCAATGACGAGCCTACTGCAAGTGAAGAGAATGTTGGTGCTAGAAATGAAGAGCCTGCACAAAATGAAGAAAATATTGGAATTGGAAATGAAGATAACCCTTACAAGGCTAAATATAAGTGGGCGAGAATTTTGATTGAAAAACTTACAACCGTCGGTAACAATAGGATTTCTGAAGAAAATCAATCAATACTGGCCAAATATGATGATGAGGAGATGTTACAACCAGTGAAGGAGACTTACGTGAGATAGAAACGTAAAAGAGCTGAAACAGAAACGATTTCGAACTGTGAAGAAACGGTACCTGAAACAGTTTCGAACCGTGAAGAACATATGGAGGTGATATGTTAAAATCTTAGATGTGTTAAATATGATCTTGTTTATTTGTGTGTGTTGGGTTAATGATAGTTCTATTTGAATAGATTGGTATGGATTTCTTTTTTAATGTAACCAGAAAATTTTCATTTGAGAATTATATTAAGTTAGATATGTTAATATTGCGGGATATGATAAGAAAATCTATAAATATTGTGGATGACATGATAGAAAAAAAAAGGTTTTTACGGCAAGAAGAAACACAACAAGATGCTGGCGATGTTGTGATTGAACCAGAAAAGAAAAAGTCTGACAATGTTGTTTTCGAAGATAATGATGAGGTGATAATTTACTTTGATTTGATTTGTTTGTTGTCAATGAATATGATTTTTTTGAACTCAATAAATCTTGCAGGTAATGAATCTGTCTGAAGAAACACAACAAGATGATTCAATGTAACCAGAAAAGGTTTCATCATCTGAAGGCAAAGTTCAGGTTAAACAAGTGATGAAACCAGAAAAGGTTTCATCATCTGAAGGCAAAGTTCAACGGCTGATTAAAGAGGTTTCAGAGTTAACTTTGAACACAATTGAAGAATTGAAGGTGGCTGAGCAAGTTGAATCTGAAATCACAAAGCAAAGCAAATGACGTATAATGTTAATAGAAAAAGTTTTGGAGATAACTCCAAACACAACTGCATATATCAAGGTGGCTGAACAAGTTGAATCTTCTTTTTCGAAGACTGAATTGAAGAGTGTAATAGAAGAATTTTCTGAATTGACTCCAAATACAATATAAGATATCAAGGTGGCTGAGCAGGTAGAATTGGAAGCCAAGAAAAGTTCTTCGTCAAATCCAGAGATCGAGATTGAAGTGTCAACTCAGGGTTCAATTGATGAAAATGTTCTTCAGCAAATGAAAGATAAATATACAAAGAAGGGTTCTACAACAAAGCCAGAAAGTAAAAGCATATGCTACTACTCAGTTATACACATGAAAAAAGATGTAATTGATTTAGAAGATGATATGCCTCATTTCAGTTTGGGATTGACGCAAAGTGACAGTGAAGATAGTGAGCATGAAGACGTCAGTCCCGAACAAAAGGTGAGTAACATAATATCAAGAATGAGGAAAAAAAAAGGAATATGAAAGCACCTGTTAAGATGCAGGATTATACACCTGGGGAAGTTAGGAAGAAAAAAAGAAACAAAAGTCGTTGTGTTAGCAGAAAACACTCTAAAAAATCGCAGAAGAAACAAAGAAAAAAAAGGAGGTGAAGTTGAAAGCAGTTGACAACTTGAAGATTATGCAGGTACTCGATTCAAATCAGAAACCACTCGTGTGCAGATATTTTAAAATGCATAATGAAAGGTAAGTGACATTCATACTTTTCAGTTTTTTGGTTTCATAATTTCAGTGTTGAAACCAAAATGAGAATACATTTCTTTCAGTTTCTTTTCTTCTTCTTTAATCATTAATTTGTTTTTCAACAATTTAACAACAATGACATGGCATGGGAGAAAAAAGAGCTTGGATTGTACATAACGAAAAGGAATATGAATAACTTGATAAGAAAGGGTGACGTCGCCGGAGATATGATTGAATTCTACATGCTGAAATTACAAAAGAACATATCAAAGAAAAATTTGAAACCAGATGGTACTCTTAAGTAAAAAAGAGCAGTTTTTCTAAGCACATATGTCTATGTAAGTTTCCTCTAAATTCTCTTATACAAGTGTTTTTCTAAAACCAAATTAGAACTTGATTTTTGATTTTTTACTGAATTTCAGATATTACACTCAATCGGGAAAATTTTTCGTTCTGCAATTGAAGCTTTCATTGACAACATGGATTATAGTCCAGAATTTATATTCGTTCCATTGCTCACAAAACTTAGTGAAAAGTTGTACCACTAGACATTGCTAGCTTTTGATAGTGAGACTGGAGAATCCTCTCACTACAACTCCATAGCTGAAACTGAAGATGAATGCAACAAAAGTGCTGAAAGCCTGAAAGAAAGAATGATGTCAGCATTCAAACAACATGTTGGAAAGCTCTCACTAGACTCGACAAGTCAATCAAAAGAATTCGTTTTGAACACCCTTTGTGTTATCATCAAG
This sequence comes from Papaver californicum, assembly GCA_023531435.1. NCBI lineage: Eukaryota > Viridiplantae > Streptophyta > Magnoliopsida > Ranunculales > Papaveraceae > Papaver > Papaver californicum. The sequence goes on from JAJJMC010022586.1 coordinate 9,217, forward strand.
ATGTGTAAGTGATTTAAAAAAACTTGTGTTTAGAGATCTTCTCTTCACTATTTTAATTTCACTCCTTTTTTGTTTTGTTCAATTTAAAGATCTTGTTTTGTTAATTTCAGAAATGATTGCGGCCTTCATGTTTGCTATTACATGAAGAACCTCTTGAAAGAAAATTTTTCGTCTGAAGCACATATAAAACAAAAGGTGCAGAATATGAGGCCAAAGTTGGTCTGCAAGATCCTCTTTGACAAAGGTGCAGACTATGAGGCCAAAGTTGCAACTTAAAGTTGACAGTTTTAGTTTAAAGTACTTGTGTAATGATTTTAGTTTTTGCTTAAAATACTTGGAACTGTTATAAAAACATCTCAGTTTTTATGTTTATAAAGATCTCAATTGATAAAACAAAAATTTTAAAACCAAAAAGTATTTCAACATAATGCAGAAAGCTAAAACTTAGGCATTGAACAAACATATCACAGACGTAAACACAAATGATGGAACTAAAAAAAGTTCCATTATATTAGAGATGAAAAAAATACTGAAGCATGTGACAAACTATGAAAACTATTTTGGTTCCAATAAATTATAAAAGCCTGCAACTCTGAAAAACTTAATCTAAAAATAAACAAACATGAAACACCTGTAACAAATTAACATATTTAACTGTAAAAAATATAGAAAAAAGAATAAATCAAAAAATATAGATTAATACATATACTAGTCTAAACGAAAACTGAAAATAAAAGTCAATGAATTGTAGTCGAGATAACTTCAAATCTGATGCGCATGGCATGTCCTTCGGTTATGGGTAGTCAAAACATGGCATCTACCACAAGTTCTCATCTTCTTATTGAGAACTGAACCTGTATTAGGAATTATCTTCTTCTTCATTGGACGACCTGATTGTGGTAGAGTATCAGGACCAAGAACAACGAATTTTGGAGATACAATCGCATGCTTTTCAACTGTGGGGACATGATTAATTGCTCTTGCATAGGATTCACGGTAGAACTTTACTGTAAAGTAGAATTCAACATACTTATACATATCTTCTTCATTTATCATGATACAACGGATAACGCGGGCACAAGGAAAACCGTTGATGCGCCAACGGTTGCAAGAACATGTTCTTCTTTGCAAATCGACCTTTTGTGTTAATGTCAAATGAACTTCAAACACATATTACGATGACTTGGTGACACTGTATTCACGACCATGCATCTTGTTGTTGTAGAACTTAATTTTAAATTCTGGACATAAAGTTTCTCGCCACTTCAATAAGGTTGCACATTCCTCGCGACGTACACACATTTGATTCATAAGCTTCACTCTGATCTCATCAACCATGATGGCTATATGATTCTCTCTCTCTTCAAGGATCCAACTATTGAAACTCTCAGCGATATTCGAACACAACCTAGCATAACGACGACCCGGGAAATAAATACTTTCCCATTTATCAACCGGAGCTCTACTCAGATAACCTTGTAACTTCTGATTTTTTGACCTGCAACAACTTCTTCCAGTTCTCTGAAAATTATATATGTGTATTAGCATACACACATTTTTCAAACAATCCCAACACATAATTGTTATAAACCTTATTGGCCTTCTGCAAGTATGCATTGATATTGTTCTTCATATGCCAAAAACACCAACCATGAACAACATCAGGGAATACAACAGGAATTTGATTCACCAAACCACTACCTCGATCATTCACAAAAGTAAGGTTTTTGCGCAGAGGAGAAAGGGCTCTATTCAAATTCTCCAAAAACCATTTCCAGTTTGCGTCATTCTCTGATGAAACCATAGCATAATCTAAAGGATAGATTTCTGAAACAGAAAAGGAAAAAATATCTCAGCATATAAAAATGATGAAACCAACAGAAACAAATAGAATGTGTAAGAAACTTACCGTCATTCCCGGTTAGACCTGTTGCTGCCATGGTATGAGCAAGGTATTTTCTCTTCAAATGGGTTGCATCAAGGAATAATAAAGGACGACAGTAATTGAATCCACGAATGCATGCTCCGAAAGAGATAAACAATCTCTGAAATTTTTGAGTCCCATTTTCAACTTCCAAAACAACACGAGATCCGGGATTGGTTTCAGTCTATTTGTTGGTATACCATTTCAAGTAGATAAATGATTTCTCGTTATTTCCCCATGTAATATTCAATGCATGCCTTTTCCCTGCATATGCATAATAACGAGTATGCTTCTTATTTAACTCCTTGATAAAAAAGGACTACCTTCAACACCATCAATAGGAACAACATATATATGCCATTCACATTTCTCTTCTTCCTTC
>JAJJMC010022590.1:0-19265 GCA_023531435.1 Papaver californicum
TATCAAGTTTAGAATCAGATTTCTTGTAGGAGGGGGCAACAAAAAAAACCCTCAAAAAAACTCCCACATCTCTCTTTTTCATGATCTACAGCTTCATACTTTAAACTAATGAATGATGAAATAAGTATTATTATTTGTTATTGTTAGGGTTTTTGAAATTGTTGTTTATATGTTTTTGGATGTAATTGAAATTGAAGTCCATATAAATTTGAGTGTAATCAAATATTATTTCTAATTAACAGATTACAGACCTATGTATTTGTTATTGTTAAGGTTTTTGTAATGTATAGAATCATAGATATGTGCAATTAGCTATACTTAGTAATTAGCTTCTTATAAAATTCCAACACCAAACCTCTGCACTACTAATCGGTAGAAAGCCGATTGGTGAACGGACTGCTAGTCTATGATGCTAATGGTTTGCATATAGAAGTTCATGGTTCTCAACCAAGTATGAAGTATGAAGGGAGTAAGTTATGATAATAAGTATGCGGTATATTTATGATTATGTCGTACATAAGGTAATAAGTTATACTACCCCTGTTTCAGGAAAAGAATTACTATCATTTTTTTATTTTAGTGTAGAAAAAACAATGTATTTGTAACCCTTATGAGTAACTTTATGAATTTATAAGACACAATCCTAAAGTGTCACTTGTACGGATACAAACCCAATCGAGCTCGTTAGTGATATTTTGGAATCGAAATACAAATGAATTCCAAATTGAATTTGGTTTTTGAGTCTATTCCTTAGAGTTTAAAACACGGTAAGGTAGGGTTTAATTTTTTTCCCTAATTTTTTTAAACCAATCATACGTTGTCAAGTGTCCTCACCAAAATTCTTGTTTCACAAAAGCCACTAAAGCCTTATTTTGGCCAATAGGAAGCGAGGGTTTCCTCACCGTTCAACGTGGGAGCTTTATTTATCTAGGCCTTTAAGTCTTTAGATTCGAGACAATTGTTACTTAATGGACAACGGCAAATGACAAGCTCGATTACCTCTTAACGAGATGGCCACATCCCGCGAACTCGTGCATCCAAAATCCTGTTGCAGAGTTGGTTAATGCCTTCTCCCATGCCGAAAAAATGAACCCAGGGCGGAAAGTGCCAAAGATTAACTTCGCATGCAGGGCCGGTCATGAGGCAGTGCGAGGTGTGCGACCGCACATGGCCCAACTCTGCCAATGTCACACACTTCCCTCTCCACCAAGCTCATCCCAACCCCTTGCATCTTCTAATTCTTAGCACAAGCCCAATAACACGTTTGTCTTGCATTTCTGCATGTTTTACAAAAAAAGAAACATAAACAAAAACATTCTTGCTAACATCGGAAACTAAGACCTTGTATGTATTAGACCCTGGTTCAATCCATTGGACTACTGATACTAAGTACTTATTAATTATAGATGTATATCTTACATTTAACTGATAAAAAAAATATTCTTGAAAATAAAGTTCATATTCGATTTTCGAAAATGAAAAACGGAGCATATTAAATGGGAACCATTCATTTGATTTAACTCAATAAAAACCATTAAATTTTATGTACAAATGTTAGTGTAAATGGATACATATATTAAGTATTGCTCGCCATATGTTTGTTCTTGATAGTGGATGTAAAAAAAAAATCGTTTTGTTTTTTTTTCTAGGTTACCAAATTATTGGAAGAAAAAAAATTGACCTTATAAAAAGCCTTCTGGTCAAGTTTGCATAGGGACCTTCTAGACTCAGGATCGGCTCTGTTCGCATGTGTAGCTTCCTCCTGCATAGCATGTCCTCATCTAGGATAAAAGGAGAAAGTAGTGATAGGCTATACGAGCCGACGTAAAACTCAGTCATATTATCATGGGATGAAACCTAAATGATATGACGCTGGAACAGCACCATCTTTACGACACGTCATGATAAAAAAAACAAAGCGAGTCGTCCTATAAATTATATTTTTCCTTTTATTTCTAGCCTACCCTAACTTGTCCGGGACTTAAGGATTAGTTTAGGTTTAGGTTAAAATATTATCCCACATTTGAACGAGGAATATTATCAGCCATTACATGGAAAACATTTTCCACTTTACAGGAAACTGCCATCGACAACTCTTTCTATCTTTACCTTTAAACCATGTTTGGTTCAAGGAATTGAAGGCTAGGTAATCCAATTCCTAAAGAATACGTCTAATTATTTGAACCGCTAGGACAAAGCAGCAGTCATTTTCTTGGCTTAGGCTAGTCTTATACGATTTTTATCTCTCGTATTCTTACGATTTCCCCTTTCACCCTTTTATCTGTTTTTCCACTAAAACAGTTATGCATCCTCTCTCTTTTTTGAACATTATTTTTAGGCACATAGTTTTCATTTTGATTTATTAATGTGTTGACGATGAATAAATAATTGCACTTTTCATAATGTAATTATAACTTAATTATTATTTTTTGTAGTTGTAGAATTTTTGTAAGTTTATTTTCTTGTTTTGTTTATATTACTGCATGTGTATTTTTTGTGGTGGTTGCATGCGCATTATGCAACCACTTTTTTGTTAACACTGGAATTAACCAAAATGTAGTTGCATAAGGTTATGTAGATTGAAATCAATCAAAAAATGATTACATAATCTATTATGCAGCTACATAAATAGTTGATTAAGTGCTAATAAAAAAGCCACTTTTTTGTTAGCAATATCAACCAAAAAATGGTTACATAATCTGTTATGCAACTAAAAAAACGACTGGATAACCAATAATGCAATCGAGAAAATGACTACGTAACTGTTATGTAGCCATTTTGACGACTGCATAACGGTTTTTCATCCGCTAACCATTTTGCATCGATAAAATAGTTGCGTAACACGTAAAAGTGGATGCATATGATGTTGGTGTACTATATTTATATACATCTTTATTTTTTTTGTTATGCATTCATTATGTTGGCTGCATTACATTTTTGATGACTGCATAACAAGTTATGCATCTACTAATTGACATTTGTGCCTAAAAGAACAATCACCTCCGATTTTTTTATAAAAAATTTAAATTTAATATTGTTTCACGTTAAGACAAGGCACATATTTACGTACGTTCAAAAAAGGAATGAAATGGTCATACATTCATACCATGAAACTCCCAACACAACCGTTAAAATACATAAATCCAACTACTACTTGTCTCTGTAAATATTTAAGTTTTGAGTTTTTTACTAGAGTGTTTTGATTGATTTATGTTGATGAATCATCAAAAAATTTATCTTTAATTTTTGTTTTTTCATCATTTAATCTCTTTCCTTCTTATTATCAGTTCTAGTTCTATGTTAGATTTCTTTTCTTATATTTGATTATTTGTGCAAAATCTTAATGTCTTTCTAATTTTCCCTTGCAGATTATCTTGTTGATTCAATATGTAGTCATCAGTAGTGGTAGCCAGTTGTGGTTTGTTTTCCAAAAGGATTAATCTTAGAGTTATTCTGCAGTTGTGCTTGCTTCTCCAACAATAGTGTTGTTCCATCTTCATTCAGGAGGTCTACCAAAGTTGTTTGGTTAGTTTCAATTCCTTATCAGAATTCACAATCCAATTTTTTTCGCATATTCACCATTATCTCCATCCCTTAGATACTATGATCATCATCAACAGAAAAAATCCAGGGTCTCAACCAATTTACGTTGCTTACTCATCAATAATTTTAGCAAAAGAGTTAAGAAATTTTTCCCCCTTTCAAATTTTTAAAAAATATTAAATCTATTCCTCCGGATTATCAATATTCATATATTCAGTTCCACTATATTAGGAAACAAACTGTTCCTCAATATTCTCCTTCCTTTTACAACCCAATCAGGTACCCATTTAATCTTATTTACCCTAATTTTCATCACTCTTCCTGTGTTAACATTACTTTATCAAAAACTACGACAAAGTTAATGGTTGCGCAAGGAAATAGTCAAATGGATATTTTGTCATCAAGAATGCAATATGCTAGCGTTGGTATAAACTGTGCAAGACTTATACGAAGGACAATATCTACTCCTCAGTTGTAAATGAGGCTGCAAATGAATGGTCTTGTAGTCTCTTGGGAAAAAATATTTCTACAACCCGTCTTTACCATGATGATGTCAGGCAAGAACTCAATCTCCTCTAGAGCAGTTATAAAAAATTTGAGATCATTTCATAAAAGGTCAATCTGTTTGTCTTTAAGTTCCATAAAGAGGACTCTAGAGATATGGTTCTTAAGAAAGCTCGTTGGATAGTCTTAGGATACCTAATATCTTTAAATAAGTATAATTATAATATTTTAATTAAGGATCATTTACTCACCAAGTTTGGTGTGTAAAGCTCAAAAATATTCAAAAAATCCTTCTAAATGCTCAGCTGGTAGAAAATATATGTAGGTATATAGGTAAGAAAACTGATTTTGAAGGGAGAAATCGAATTCCAAGAGAGCATATGTTAACAACACACTATGTAAAAGTTGGTCTAAAAGAACTATTAAGAAGAGGGGGATGGATTCATACTGCGGCTGGAAGTCAAATTTGGGTGAAATATCACTTTGATATGCAACCATATAAAATTTATAAAGATTGCTTTATGGTTGAACAGAATGATCCAAACTGTAAATGTCTTTCTATTGAGCATAAAGTGGAGGCTATGGCTGAATAACAATATGTTGTGTGGTGTAACTCAGAAGAAGGAAAAAATTATTTGGGCGTCCTAAGCAATAATATGGGTATAGAGGGTAACTCAAGTACTACTTTGACATATAAGAATACATATGGAGTTCATGAAAGGGGGCTAGGTTCTGCGATTGGAAAAAACAATAGGAAATCTAAGAGAGCTAGAGAATAGAATACATCTGCTAGTGTAATTAATGATGATTTTCATCATGTTCCTTATCACTACAACCCTATATATCATTCTGATAAAAAAAAAATTGGTGATTTTGCACAAATTAATGGGGGTGATTCTCTTCTTAAGGAAAAAACTCTCATGATACAATCGTATGAAGATATTGAAGCAACAATTGATAACCCAGTATTTCCTTCTGAGAGATTGACTACACAAGATCAAGAAGGAAAATCTGTCAATCATTCAAAGGTATTTTCTCAAACAACTTTCTTGAACCCTAATTCTAATTTTATCTGTTTTCAAAATTTTTGTCATCAAGTTTTTCTCTTACTTTGTGGTGTTTTTATTCTTTAAACCCTAATTGGAATTTTCTCTCTGATCATCTTGTACTTATATGCAAGATTTTATCTCTAGTTAATAACAATTACTGTGTTATGCATTCTAGGGTTCCTATAAAAATATACTTGAAGTCTCACTCTTGTCTCACCATTATCCAATTCTACAACATAATTGTTTGCTTTTTTTCTATTTCAGCTTGCCTGAGCTTATTTAGGTTTTACAATTTATTAATTTGTGTTGTTTTGGGTTTGCATAAAAATTGTTTTAGTTTATTCCAATTTTGGGACCTATTGAGAAATACCAGTTTGAATGATATACATTGTTGTTCATTCTTGAATTCAATCATGAGAATCCTTGCATGGAATGTCCAGGGTATAATTAATAATTTTACTATAAATCAGCTAAACAATCTTGTTATAAGTCAGAATCCGGATCTTTTATTTCTCTCTGAAACTAAGATAGATGAAAACAAAATGGTTAATATTGCTCAGAGTATACACTAATATAACTATACTTGCATTGATAGAATAGATCTATCTGGTGGTCTTATACTCATGTGGAAAGAGGGTATCGTTTGTGATGTTGCATGTACAATGTATAATACAATTCATGTTGTGATTAAAATGTATCCTGCTAAGCATGATGTTCTTTTGTCTTGCATGTATGGTTCTCCCTATACTTATTATAAAAAATAGCAATTGAATTTTATGCATGAGCTTAGTACTAATGTTGTTCAACCTTGGATTTTATTGGAGATCTTAATTTCTATTTTCAATCTAGTAAGAATGGATCTGATAAGAATCAAATGGATAAATGGGTTCAAAATAAAATTAATAAATCAGGTTTAATGGACGTAGGTTATAAAGGAGTTGATTATACTTGGACTAGTAACAAGTATGGTACAAGTAGTTGAAAGGCTAGGTTAGACTTGGCTTTAGGTAATAATGAGTGGTGTTGTCACTTTCCTAATACTAAGCTCTTGCATCTTAGACATCTTGGGTGAGATCACTACCCTATTCTTTTGCTTACATATCCTTCGCCCAAGCAACATTGGAGACTATTTAAGTTCTTTGGAACATGGATGAGTCATGAGTCTTTTGGTAATCAATTAGCTTTAGCCTGGAATGTTGATGTTCAAGGTTCTGCGACTCACAAACTAGCCAAAAGACTCCAGAACACTAGGATTAGGTTGTCTTATTGGAAAAAATGTGAGTTTGGGGACATACAACATAATATTAATAGGTTACAAACTCAAATTCAGAATGTTCAATCTGAGAATTTTTCTGTTTCTCAACATAATAGGGTGGTTTCTTTCACTAATTAGCTGGATAATTGGTTTCAGTTTCAAAGTGAGTTTAAAAAAAAAAAGGCAGGTGATAAATTTGTTAATAAATGTGACAACTATACTAGATATTTTCACACTCTTGCTAATAGGAGAATGTTTAGAAATAACATTGATGCTTTTTGTGATTCAAATGGAAATTGGTGTAATAATAGAGTTGATATTGCTAGTCTTCTTACTGCTTATTTCAGCTCTGTTTCTATTAATCCTGTTTTTTTTTAAAGTACTTTTGATTTCATTCCTAGCATTATTGGTGATATGGAAAATATTGCTCTTACTTCTATTCCTAGTTGTGATGAGATTCATGTAGTTGTGAAGGATATGCCAGCTTAGAGTTCTTCAGGCCCTGATGGCTTTCATGTCGGGTTCTATCAAGCCCAATGGCACTTGGTTGGTAAGGATATTGTTGATATGGTTCAAGGTTTTTTCTGTTTCCACGTTGATTTCAGACCAATAGGTATTTGTAATACAACATACAAAATTGTGTCCAAGATAATAGCAAACATAATTAAACCCTTTCTTAAGAAACTGATATCCCCTTATCAAGCATCCCTTGTTCCTAGTAGATCAATCCATGACAACATTATTATTGCTCATGAGTTGATCCATATTATGAATCATAAAGATGGCTTTAGTGGAACTATGGAACTAAAACTTGATCTATTAAAAGCTTTGATAGACTTGAATGGTCATTTCTGCTTGGAGTCTTGAATAAGTTTGGTTTTAATAATACTTTATGTAATCTTACTAGCCAATGTATTTAAAATACTAATATCTTTGTTTTGTTGAATGACAGTCCTTGTCAAGACTTCTCTCCAACCAGGGGTATTAGGCAAGGGGATCCTCTATCCCCTTACTTATTTATATTTGATATGGAGTATTTATCCAGAAGTTTCATGATAGCTGAGTTTAATAATGTCATTTCTTGAGTAAAGGCTGCTAGAAGAGCTCCTATACTCTCTCATATTCTTTTTGTAGATGATATCCTCATTTTTTTCAAAAGATGATATGCACAACGTTAGAGGAATCCTTAGTATTCTTGAGAATTTTGGTCAGGTTCCAGGTCAGTTGCTTAATTTTACTAAAAAAACTGAAAAATACTGGGGTCCCTCTTTTTCTGGGTCATAATAAAACTCTTTCTTTTGAACCAATTGTTCAGTCTTTTGAGGCTAGACTCAAGAACTGGAAAGGTAAAAATCTTAATTAAACTGGAAGACCAACTATGACCAAGCATGTCTTAAATTCTCTTCCTTCTCATCAGATGGTAAGTTTTAGGATACCTAAAACCCTTACTAGTAAGATGGATAGTATGCAAAGAAATTTTTGGTGGGGTCATGTTGGTAATAAGGTTATAAAGTTATTTGCTTGGAAAGAATTGTGTAAGTTTAAAGCTTTAGGTGGTCTTGATTTTAGAAATTTAGAAGTTTTCAATAATGCTTTGTTATGTAAACTTGCTTGGAAAGTCTGCACTAATTCTGATGACTTGTGTGTCAAAGTTCTAAAGGCCAAATATGCTAAAAGTCAGAGTTTTCTTCACTTAGATAAGTTACAAGATACTAGTTCTTGGTTTTGGAAGAGTATTTATGTTGGTTTAGAGACTGTGTAAAAATACTCTTTCTGGGAAGTTAGGTGTGGGACTAAAATCAAAATTTGGCCGGATTGTTGGATTATAGGTATGGATTCTCCCCCTGTTCCTGATGTGGGTGTTGTAAATCATACTCAATTCACTTTTGTTTGTGATTTATTTATTCCTAATACTATACTTTGGAATGAAGCTTTGATCTATAGTATTTTCTCTCTAGATTGTGCTAGAAAATCTGTGTTATGACTATTCCTGAAACAGGTGATGATGCTCTTATTTCCAGACCGGGTAGAAAAGGTAAATTTACTGTTAAGATTGCCTACAATACTCTTAATAGTGATGGTAATAATATTACTACCACTGCTAATCAAGCTCCCATTGTTGTTTGGAAACAATTTTGGAATACAAGGGTGCCTCATATGGTCAAGTTATTTGTTTGGAAATGATTAAAACATTCATACTAGGGACAAAATAGTTAGATATAAACAAGATATAAATTTGCATTGTAGTTTGTGTGATTCTAGTATGGAAACTTTGATCATTTGTTCTTAGATTGTCCCTATGCTAGGTCTATTTGGTTAGCTATGAATGTTAACACGACTCATGTTAAAGATAACCATGCTTGTTTCTGGAGCTGGATGGTTTGTTGGTTTGTTAAACACAATAACACTTTTGTCTCTACTAATACAATATGTGAGACTATGTTTTGCAGGTACATGATTGCAACTTGGTTTATTTGGAAGGACATATGCAATAAGGTTTTTCAGAATCAATCTCCAAACAGGATTCATGACCAATGCTAGAATTTGTAGTCTAACTGATAAATGTATTACAGCAGGAAATGATATTTGCAGAGACACCCATAATGTATATGTATTGCAGTCTCATTCTTGGAAAACCCCAGACTTTGGTTTTGTTAACATAAATATAGATGCATCTTATGTAGAGGAAACAAGAGAATGGAGTGTTGGTCTAATTATTCGTGATTGTGCAGGTGAGTACAATGGAGCAAAAGGGAGATACTTTCATGGAGGGATAAATCCAGATTGCGCGGTAGAGCAAGCTGAATGTCTAGCAATGGTTGAAGCAGTTGGATGGGCAAATGAATTGGGATTCAATAAGGTAGTGTTTGAGTCAGATAATGAAGTTATAATTAAGTCTGTCAATAAGTCTGAACCCGGTGTTCATTGGGTTAATCCGAATCATATGTTAGACGATAAAAATAAATTATTAAGTATTTCCATTTGGTTTTGCAAGTCAGTAAGAAGAACTGCCAATAATGTAGCGCATCAGACAGCTAAGAAATCAAGAGAGGGATGTATGAGTTTTATTTATGGTGAGAATGTGCCCTCGATATTTTGGATTGGGTTAGGCAAGATAACTCTTATGTACCTGATTAATTTTCTTAATACAATTATCTTGAATCAAAAAAAAAGGAAAAAAAATGAAATCTAAAAATCCTGAACTTTTAAATTTATTGTATTTATTTGTCTAATTTAGGAAAACTAAACCTCGATGAAAGTCGTCCATAGAGTGGTAACAACCACACACTCAATCATCACCGCAATTTCTCTCACCGTTGAATTCCAAAACTAAACCTCGATGAAAGTCGGCCATAGAGTGGTAACAACCACACACTCAATCATCACCGCAATTTCTCTCACCGTTGAATTCCATCCGATGTACATGAATAACTTTTGCCTAAGCCAGTGAGGGAGCACGATTACACTCACCAACTAATGGGAGAGGATAAACTCCACCAGGGTGAGGTGCATTCTGGTGCGAGGGATGACTTTGAATGTTAAGGTTGTTGATGCGAGATATCAGTGGGGGTTTAGTTGTCCCATTGGGACAATACTCCCTGATGATTGAGTTTGCCTCTGTTGCTTATGCTCGTGGCACCTATAGCAAATGAAGATCATGTTTTAAGTGTACATATAGGCCAGAGGGAAGGGTGTGATGAGCACTAACACCCATGATTAATATTTCAAGCCCGACAGTGTTTTTCGACGAGCACTCAGTGTAGCCGACGATACGATCAGTGTTATATCCACTTGCCACTCCTGACACCATCAAATGGTCCCAGATGTGAATGGTTCTTCCTGTTATTTGGTCCTTGTAACCTTTACCTCGCTCAGTTGCTGGTATTGATAGGATTCTTCAATTTGCATCCTGCTGTCTGGACATGCAAGACTTGCAAAGACCCTATGTTCCTTATTGCTGAGATGTATTCATTTTATAGGAGATGTATTCATTGATGAGAGAAAGCCTAATTCATATCTGGGCAATAATCAGCAAACCCTCGCAGGACTCTCCTTTAATCAAGTCACTCGTAATTGGTGTCATATTTTTCTGTACCTTATATTGTAATTGTTTCCTCTAAGGCAGTCTTCATGTCTTACAAGCTGCAAAACACTGTACAGATCTTTAGGTCAATCTGATATGACCCAACATTCAAAAAATTAATTAAAAAAAATAAATAAGGGACCGTGCACCATTATTCCTCAGTTCTCATTCTTAGTACATCAGTTTCCAGTTTTCACCGCTGACCAGGAAATAGTTGCATGACTCATGTATTGAATGTTGTTTATTTACATTTCACTTCATATAATTGATATTGGCAAGTCACTGACTTAACCTAGTAACTGATTTACAGTTTATAACAAATAATGCACAACCATGTACATGTAGAAGAAGCTGCAGTTGAGTTTTTAAGAGGAAGTGAATTAGGCAGACCTAATGATGACACCCTCACAGTTATCGTTGTTTCTCGAGAGTTTAGGTTGAAAAATGAGAGATACAGTTCTCCTGCAAAACCAATAGTAACAATGAAAGTCATCAGTAAAATGGTCAAGGGTATGATGGGGCTTTACAGACCAATGAAGCAATGGAAATTTTAAGTGAGCAAACCAGTTCTTCCATTCGCAGACCAAGATCGAATTCCTTGGGAATTAGCATTCTTCAATGGGTTTAGTTCCTTTAGCCTTTGTATTGCCCAGGAGAAAAATGAGGCAGTTATTTTGAGATCCTTCTTCGTTCCAGTAATAAATGGAAACTGAAAGAAATGACCACCAAATCATGTGTTATTCAAACTCATTCTCCGGAAACTGAAGGTAGATTGAAGGAATAGTTATCTACCTCTTTGTTATTTATGCTAAAAAAATTGATTTCGAGTAAGGTAGGATGAGTTATCAGATTGAACGTAGTCTCATCGATCTTCCTCAGGTCACCTCCGTACATAATAGGCGACTTTGTGATAGACCATAAAGTCATCTATTGTATGAAAATGTGGTGTTGCAACACCTCAGTTATTCAAGGGCACTATAAAACTCAGATGATACAACTACCAGAGAATTCGATCTTAATACCTGAGTTCTTTGCTCATCAAGATTAAGGTTAAAGTGTCTATGTGGACCTTCATTCACACCACAGCAACTGTCATATTTGCAGCAGCGAAATCCCTAAAGGCGGAGGCATATACAAAAACTAGAAATCATTACAGAACACCTGTAAGTGGGGGAGTAAACCCATAAACGAAATATGTGGAACTAGTTGTAGGTTACTATTTGCAGAGCAACTTCTTTGTATTAAACAATAGTAGTGTACCTTGACACATCGAAATGAGCTGCCACATGATCCCACCTATCCCAATCATCAGCAGTTACTCTGTACATGTTCACAAGAGAACTTACTTGCTTGGCCATGGCAGGTGTTGCACTGGTTCCGGGAGAGAGAGAATACACGATACGGTGGTCTAGCAGCTTCAAAATCTGCACATGGAGATAAGTTGATTGACAAACTATTTCCTCTACAATATACTTTTCAAACTGAAGATAAGTGCACTCGATGTTCAATTCAATGCCATGACAAATCTCGTACTTTAAGTTTTGATGTTTTAAAGAAGAGAGGAGATTTCGAATGTTCTATTTAGTTATTACAGATAGACCGATTCGTACTTCAGGAGTAGAGAAGTAGTTTACCTCTGATACTGTACTTATCACATCCACATCCAAGTCATCACCAAAAACGCAGTCATGCTTCACTGCATAATATTCACAAACTAATCAGTAAAAGAACATCATAGTCCCTCTAATATCATGTTAGTCAAATGGGTTATAATAACGGATTGCAGTTTGAATTAGTATGTACAACTCTTGCAATTCATAAATCAACTTACCAAAATCGACACCCCAATCAGCATACTGCTGATACAATGACCTTAAGAAGGCTTTTCCAGCTCCTGTCTTAGTATTCACACTCATGAAGCCTTCTCTCATCCATCCACAAGGTCTATTTGTCATTCCTATATCTTTTGCTCGCCATTCTTGACCAGACTCTTCATAGGCACTTCCCTTGCATAAATTCAAAATATGAAAGTTGATGAATTGCAAATTAGTGCAGGTTGAGGTTAAGAATCATGATAGTGAGCTTACTTATAGAGCTGATATCTTCAGAGTACATGAAATGCTAATGTTTTAGTGTGCAACAAAGGAAAAGAAGTACTCAAGAGGTAAAGGTAAACACAGTTGCAAAAGACCGTGTCGACATCTAAGATAGGGGTGTTTGCACTAACTGCCTGCTTACTTATTCCTCGCATAACATGAATTCCAAACTTCAAACCCATAGAATGAACTTTCTTAGATACTTCTGTGAACCCATTCCCACCTTTAGAGGAAGGCCATCTTTCAGGGTCAGGAACCATCCTTCCAAATTCATCGATAACATCGAATCCTCCAGCATAAATAGAAGAACCTTTCACCTTCTTCCTAAACCATAAGAAATCTACAACAACATACTGAAAAGTAGCAACAAAAAAGAAAAGAGAGGTTGTATTATTTATCAATCCAAACGTGTTTGTCCAAATCATTCATATAATATAGATATATCTGTACAGCGGAAAACTGTCTCGAATTTGTCTCTGAAATTATAGTTTCTAACCTGGTAACCATGAGAAATTAGTCTTTGAGAAACAACTTCAGCATTTTCAAGGAATTCTTCTTCAGAAATGATCCAGGAAAAGGCGTCATAAGAGTTTCACCCTCTAGGTGGTAAATTAGCTTGCACCTCTTGGTTATCAAATAAAGGTGCTTCAGATAATCCCCTGAAAGTGGGTATTTTTTTAACTTTCATCAGTTTTAATACACCAACAATGATTTTCCATGAATTTGATTTTTCTACCCCTAGACAAACACCATTAAACACTGGTAATTAAAAACTACACTGATTCAATGAATTGATAAATTTACCACCAGGGTTTCCAAAATTGAGTACTGCCATTCAATTATGATCATTTCAAGAAGAAAAAAAAGATAATAGTATAAAGAAGAGCAAAGATAAAAGAAAACCTTTGAATAAGAAGTAAACAGCAAACAAGAAAGAAAAAGAGATCACCCAGAATGAGATTTTCCATGGAGTTGTTTTATCTGTTGAAACAGAAGAACAGTTGTTGGAGTGGTAATAAGAGTGATAAGTCTGAATTTTATAGTTGCTTTTTGTTTTTGTTTTCAATATGCTCCTTGTTGATTACGAGTAAAGCAAGGATGAGGAGGATTAAGTGAAAATGTAATTAAGTGACAAATTCTTTGCATAGTTTAACGCCTTCTTCTCCTTATTGTAAACACTTGGCATGAGATGACATAGTGGGTGATGATAACCTTTCAAATGCCAAGGTTCCAATATACAGTAGTATTGAACTTGCAGTACCAATCCTTCTCTACCTTTGTCTTCTTTGATGGATTAAGAATTAAACTTATACATCGTATTTTTAACCCCGCCAGATATAAAATCACCCCACTGATTTTCCAAATATACACCAAAAATTTGAGATCACAAAAAAAACAAAAAACAAATAGGTGTACTACGAGGATAGACAGTGAATGTAGAAAACAACTGTGAAATGTCAATGGCACTCCCCATTTTGGGAGGGCAAAAACATGTTACAGGCTTGAAAGTACCATCTTTAAGAATAAACGTGTGTGTATTCTTTACATAGTTTCAGAATCTTCTTCCCACAATTTCTTACTTGCAACCAAAACTCTTTCTTCTCCTGAGGTGAGAGCATCAATTCTTGGTTCTACTTCAGATATCCGATCGTCCCATTGTAAGGCACTCAAAAACTTCCTTATATAGTTTATCACATGGGGTTTGTCTCGTATGATCACAAACCCATTAGGTCGTAGAATTCTGTCCATCTCAATGAGCAAATCCTCTGTACTACAACCAAAATCTTCAATATCTGAGAAAACTGACCAGGCATGAAGCAGATCGTAGGTACGGGGATATGTTGAAAATGATTCACACCTGTAATTTAAGTTTTAACAATGATCTCATTGGTTGAGAAAAGCTAAAATGCAGAAGCCAAAAGAGAATAAAATCAGAGCATACCAGTCATGAACGGTGCCAAGTAGACCTCGATCATAAATGATCTTTAGTTTGCTAGATTCGTTGACAGGAGCAACATTCATTACCCATACATCTTTATCTTTAAGGGCAGCAGCAAAGCCACCAAGGTTTGACTTCATATCAATGATATTTCTAAAGGAATTCCTGTGTGTCACAGCTTTCATTTGCTTCCAGTATTCAGCAACTCTAAAATTCCACATTTCCTGCATTACGTGAATTCACGATTCATGAATAAAAATTATAGCTCAAACGATGGGAACCTAAATATAATTAGCTCACAGGACACGGGCACTCAATTTAATGTAAAACATCAAATTTCCTAGTCCTATATGTATGTATATGAGCATTAGAAGTTCAGAGAGAGAAAAAAATGATGTGAAGAATCACAGACCAAATAAGATATAGATCACAATCAAATTTCAGATACTAACCGTGTCTTTTAGATATTCATCTGAACCTACACCAATTTCTTCCAGACGAGGGGGTGCTGAAGTAAGCCTTTGCGGCCATGGAACCAATCCACTGCCCCTTTCCTGATGCATTTCTGGTTTAAGAAATCCATAAGAAGCTTTAAAAAAGGAGAAATACAATATGAAGAAAAAAAAAACACAACAGGTCAAAAGGACAAACCATTCTACCAGACAAGAGAAGAGAAGAAAATGAAACCTTTAGCCAACCTTATACAACAAAATAAGATATAAATCCTTAAAAAGCCTATGGCTTGTTAAGGAACTCGAGATCGGGTTTTTGATATGTCACAGTTTTACCGTTTAGACTTGGACCAAAATTTTGATCATTTGCCATATAAGATACGAGAGAACAAGGTGCATCGCTTATGACTCTGATCTCTATGTTGAGCAAAAGGATCTCAAAGAAAATGGAAATGGAAAACGGAAGGATCTCATTTGCTTCTCTAAGAGAGCAAACACTGATCTACAGATCCATGTTGATGCAAGTTGTAACTACACCCAAATTCACAATTCAAAACTTGTGCAAAGCATGATAGAAAATTGACGAGCTAAACTAACGACCAAAAAGGAATTATGGAAGAATGTAACTTTATATATCTACCGATGTATAATCAAATATCAAAATGCATTTCTGAAATCTTCCATATAATCACAGGTTGTACTTACTTGATGAGTATGGCGTGATGCACGCTTTCATTGGCACATTCCAAGATTCGTCAGAATCATCATCCTGGCTGCACAAAGGGGGGTGAGTTCCAGGGAATCTTTTAGAGTAACAACTGTTGGTCAATGGCTTGGCCCATATAACAGTCTGCCTATGTTTTGAAGCAATTCTCCAACACATTCTTTTGAGCAGATCACTCATGGCACCGCAGATTCTTCTGTTTGCTTCGTCATGAGCATACGCTTCAGGAGAAGAGTAAACAAAATAACCTCCCGGTCTTAGTAATCTATCTAATTCTAGCAAGAGAATCCCATCTCTATCAAGCCAATCAATCCTACACCGAGAGCAATGAACCATTTCAAATGAACGGCTTGGATAAGGAAGCCTTTTTGTTCCCAACACACCAAGGGTCGAAGGGATTCCCCTCTCTAGAGCAAACTGTATTTGATTCTCATGTACATCATTAGGAGCAAGAGACATTGCGATAATCTTATGTTGAAGAAGGTAAGCCCCAAAACTTGCAACCCCACAACCGACATCAAGGACAGTCCGTATATTACCACCATCATTGAGCTTCTCACCAGGAAACTTGAGCATCTACTTAAAAGAAATGATTGTACTTCAGATACTAGTTTAAATAACAGCACTAATTACCTAGAAGACACTTATAATTTGTGGTTCTAGGTTAACTAGTTAGATTTCTCGCTCCTTATAACCAATTGTCCTTGACATGTTTGTAATCTAAGTCGTTAATCAAAAGAATAGTACGCAAAAACCAGGGGAAATACTGATACCCTCGCAAGTGATGCAATATACTGATCCGCACCGTTATGGAAATGAGTTCCACCACCAGGGAAATTAATCTTATCCCCATTCACCACCATCCAGTTCTGATCTGATTTCTCCTCTGCGAGATGGATATGAGGTATGTTAGCCTTCCACACTTCATCTCTGCTCGCTGGCCATCTAATAGGAACCTGAAACCCTAACATAAACCTTATCTGAATCAAATTAACCTAGACCAAACCAGAATGAGTATCCACAAACCACCACTAACGCAAATTAAACAAACCTTATATCCAACTGGTGGTGGTATAAGACAGTTAAACCGTCTATAAGAAGGCGGACAGTGTCTTTCATAATGCTCCATCAATGACAAATTCAGCTTCAATTTCATTTGATATATGAAATTTCTATCTAAACATGGAATCAACTCTGAGAATTGCATATCACAAACCTATAATGAAAACATTACATAAATCAAAACCAAAGCAGGAAAACAAGAACGCGACAGGGTATTGTAAGTGGCAGATCATAAATACATGATGGGGTATAGAAATACTTACAGGAATACTTTTAGGTACATCAGGATTATGTTCTTGATCTTCAAACATATCATCAAAATCTCTATGAGTAACTCCATTGAAAACTGGATCACTCCCATCATCACTACCACCACCACCATGTTCAATAACAACAGTAGGTAAACCACCAGGACCAAATAGTAAACAAACCAAACCTATAGATACAACTAATCCTAATAATATAAATGAAAATAACTTTCTACTAACTATAAAATCATTTTTATACTTCATTTTTTTTAGATCTACCCTAATAATACCAGATTCAATCACTAAACCCTGATTGAAAACAAGGGCAGAAACCCATTTTCATGATTCCGTGGAGGGGTTTGACTATGAAGTATAGGAGTGATACTGAAAGTTTGTGAGAGGGAGAGGGGACAGAGAGTATAGACGGACCGCAGACGTTTGTTTTGTTTATGATTTTGGATTAACAGTAACGTTGTTGTTAATTAACTACTAATATTTGTAATGTGATTAAGGAGATAATTGATGAAGTTGTATAGGTTGTTGTGCAAAGGTATGACTCCGGTTCGTAGATTTTTGGACCTTTTCTCGATGGAATCAAAATTGCTATTTTAAGGCCTTCACTAGAATCCGTCTGTTAAGCTGGTTAAGAGTGTAACCCTTGCTACACATGGGGGTTTGATACGAAGCGCAAAATAATCTTCTTTCTTTAAAAGAAAAAAAATGAATCGCTCTATTTGTGATATTTCTAGTCCTGCTGTTTGTCGTATGAATTGTTGTTCAGCTACGATCCTTAATGCTAATACTATTTATGTTTTTTTTCATTCCGATGCCGCTTTCTTTAAAAAATTGCACAAATTTGCTTATGGTATAATAGTGTCTAAGTCAAAAATGTGTTTTTGAAGAAGGAACTAGTTGGTGCTTAAATTCAGATGAGGCAGAATCCGGAACCGGTATAACAGCAACACAATGCGCTAGCATTTTGGAATACATTGAGTAATTTTCTTCGATGACAATCAAATTGTTATCCAAGTTCTAAAGAAGAAGAATTTTGTGGTTGATTGGAGATCTCGTTATTTCTTCTAGAATCACAGCATCTCAGTTGTTATTTTTTTTTTGAATTCTTCTTATCGCCATGTAAATGCAAATAGGAAGTGTAATAGCTTGGCGGGTAGATTAGCCAAGTTATTCCTTAGGAATGGTTCACTGTCTCTTAGCTCTGTTGATATGAGTCTTGCACAAAAGTAAGACTGGTTAGCTAAGATTTGTAATATAAATAAACTCGGTCTTGTAATTTTCAAATATTGTTAATATAAGTATCTGTTGGAAAATAGGGTTAAACAGAGGATGTAAATGCAAATAGGAAGTGTAATGGTTTGGCAGGTAGGTTAGCCAAGTTATTCCTTAGGAATGGTTCACTGTCTCTTAGCTTTGTTGATATGAGTCTTGCACAGAAGTAAGACTGGTTAGCTAAGATTTGTAATATAAATAAACTCGGTCCTGTAATTTTTAAATATTGTTAATATAAGTATCTATTGGAAAATAGGGTTAAACAGAGGATGAAAAACACACAGATATTGTTGTACTTTCGACTTTAAGGCTTAAAAGATTTCTTTTAGACAATTATTTCTACCCTCCCAATTAACTTGGCGATTACAACGGGTATATCAAATACTGCCTTCAGGATACAATGAAGCCCTATAACAACAAAATTGTATTCAAGGTTTGTACCCCTTGATCCAACCAAGAACACAAAAAGAGAGTTTTTGATGAAACTTTAATAGAGAGAAAAACAGATAGATAAGATGATATTTGAATGGGAGAATATCTTCACTACTTATAGGGAGATTCATGTCTATAGGAGATGCCTCTTCATCTCCAACAGACACCTCCAAGTGCCATCAATGGTGGCTTACGGGAAGGGACGCATCTGTTCAATTTTGAATGGAAACTAATTAGGTTTTCAAAGTAAAACCAGAAAAAAAATTCCAAGAGACATGTCTCGACGATGCCCCCGTCGTAGCGGCAAACAATCTTGAAAATATCCAACAGTATCATATCATCAAAATAAAATAAAAATGGAATCTCAAAATAATTTAAATATCTTGATTAATGGGATGTGAATATGGCTAGCATGGGTTGAGTAGTAACATACATTCTGATTATTATCAAGAGTAAGCAGAGGAGTTTACCTGCTGAGGAGAGCTAGTGGAGGGAACATCAAAAAATAGAGAAATATAGCTTTGTCCCCCGTAGTGGATAAATTTTTGATGGGGGCGTGGGGGACAAATGATATGTTGCCATTTATCTTT